>JAPXFQ010001698.1:0-78290 GCA_028564705.1 Apricaphanius iberus | reverse complement strand
CCATGATAAACCATCCTACACTAAACGCATCATTGTAAGACCTTTGTGTAGCTTGAATGCATGCCTTACCGTTAATTACAAATTTTGGGTTACTTGTATGAGTGAAGTAAAAGACTGAGATTCCTGAAGGAAGCAGACCTGGAAGGACTACAATTGGACAGGTGTCGACCATGGGAACAAATATATTGCTCAAAGCTTCCATGATTGTCACGAATTAAAGGTGTGCCTTTGTCAGGTGTACCAGTAACGATGGACTGACAAGAATGATGTGGCAGCAAATAGCTGTGATCGTATAGTGGTTAGTACTCTGCGTTGTGGTCGCAGCAACCTCGTTTCGAATTCTGGTAACGGCATTCATTTTGACAGAATATGCACTTTGTAAATTTCTCATGAACCAATCCTTACTCATTTTACCAGAAAAGAGAAACCAGTCTTCAAAAATATGATAGATAAGTTCTGGAAGAAATTTTAAACATATTTCTCAAAATCAATACACCTGATTCAAATGACTCCATTAAAATATGGCTCCACAACATCGTTTTGTGTACATTAAACAATTTGAATAACTGTGCTACAGCAGGAAAATCTCAAAAACATGAAAGCTGGTCAAGGACTGGATTTTGACACTTAGGGTCTGTTAACTTTGGCAACTAATCTCATTTCAAACTCTTCCATAACTAATTAGTTATTACAGAGAAATGCGCTACCGGAGTCAGCGCGGTTACGTCGTTTTCAAATGCTAGTTAGTGAACTTCCGGTTTGCTACATTAGATAGCCTCAGCTGCGATGAGCGGAGGAACTGTAGAGAGCAAATGTGGACATCCTTAGGTCGCTGGTTCAACTCCGGCTCGAAGGACAGACTGATTTTCAAACTTTTCAACAAACAATAAAATCGAAAGGATAAATCGCTGTTTATCATCAATCATCATGTGTGAAAATGTTGGCCCTTCTCTGCCATGATAAACCATCCTACACTAAACGCATCATTGTAAGACCTTTGTGTAGCTTGAATACAGGCCTTACCGTTAATTACAAATTTTGGGTAACTTGTATGAGTGAAGTAAAAGACTGAGATTCCTGAAGGAAGCAGACCTGGAAGGACTACAATTGGACAGGTGTCGACCATGGGAACAAATATATTGCTCAAAGCTTCCATGATTGTCACGAATTAAAGGTTTGCCTTTGTCAGGTGTACCAGTAACAATGGACTGACAAGAATGATGTGGCAGCAAATAGCCGTGATCGTATAGTGGTCAGTACTCTGTGTTGTGGTCGCAGCAACCTCGGTTCGAATCCGGGTCACGGCACTACTTTTTTACAGAATATGCAATTTGTAACTTTCTCATGAACCAATCCTTATTCATTCTACCAGAAAGGAGCAACCAGTCTTCCAAAATGTGATGGACAAGTTCTGAGAGAAATTTTAAACATATGTCTCAAAATCAATACACCTGATTCAAATGACTCCATTAAAATATGGCTCCACAAGATCGTTTTGTGTACATTAAACAATTTGAATCACCTGTGCTACAGCAGGAAAATCTCAAAAACATGAAAGCTGGTCAAGGACTGGATTTTGACACTTAGGGTCTGTTAACTTTGGCAACTAATCTCATTTCAAACTCTTCCATAATAGTTATTGCAGATAAATGCGCTACCGAGTCAGCTCGGTAACGTCGTCTCGCATGTCGTTAGTGAAAAGGTTCGCTACCTTCGAAAGCTCAGCTGGTAGAGTGAAGGACTGTAGAGAGCAAATGTGGACATCCTTAGGTCGCTGGTTCAACTCTGGCTCGAAGGACAGACTGATTTTCAAACTTTTAGACAAACAATAAAATCGAAAGGATAAATCGCTGTTTATCATCAATCATCATGTGTGAAAATGTTGGCCCTTCTCTGCCATGATAAACCATCCTACACTAACGTGACATTGTAAAGAACCTTGTGTAGCTTTTAATGAGCATGCCTTATCCGTTAATTTACAAATCATTTTGGGTAAATTGTATGAGTGAAGTAAAAGGACTGTCTTTCCTGAAGGAAGCAGGACGGGAAGTTGACATACAATTGGACAGGTGTCGACCATGGGAACAAATATATTGCTCAAAGCTTCCATGATTGTCAAGAATTAAAGGTGTGCCTTTGTCAGGTGTACCAGTAACGATGGAATGACAAGAATGATGTGGCAGCAAGTAGCCGTGATCGTATAGTGGTTAGAACTCTGCGTTGTGGTCGCAGCAACCTCGGTTCAAATCTGGGTCACGGCATTCCATTTGACAGAATATGCACTTTGTAACTTTCTCATGAACCAATCCTTACTCATTTTACCAGAAAAGAGCAACCAATCTTCCAAAATGTGATAGACAAGTTCTGAGAGAAATTTCAAACATATGTCTCAAAATCAATACACCTGATTCAAATGACTCCATTAAAATATGGCTCCACAAGATCGTTTTGTGTACATTAAACAATTTGAATCACCTGTGCTACAGGCAGGAAAATCTCAAAAACATGAAAGCTGGTCAAGGACTGGACTTGGACACTTAGGGGTCTGCTAACTTTGGCAACTAATCTCATTTCAAACTCTTACATAATAGTTATTTCAGATAAATGCGCTACCGAGTCAGCTCGGTAACGTCGTGTGGCATGTCGTTTAGTGTGGGTATTGCTACCTTCAGATAGCCTATAAGATGGTAGAACGGAAGTGACCAACTGTAGAGCGGCTAAATGTGCGAATCTTATAGGTCGCTTGTTCTCATCTCTGATCGAAGGACAAGACTGATTCAAACTTTGCACACACACACTTTCTTCATTTCAGAAAAGCTTATATGTGTTGGGCATTTTCATGTGTCAGATGAGACATGTACAAAATTGGGTTTTTAAGCACTTTCTTTATCCTTTGACTCACATCATCTGGAATTATTCTCCCTCAGAAATCCTTCACGAAAGAGTAGGGATGGTTTCTATGGAGAATACAGAGAACAATCACAGTACCTCTCACACGCAAAGTGAGCGCTCTTCCATTTAAGCCAATTCCCTTTTGTCTACAGTTGGAGGATGTCAAGATTTTTTGCAAATACGTATGAGTTTTAAATACAAAAATGTTGTTGTAGATACATTCTAACATGCTTTGTTTCCTTGAATTGTGTACTTATTCCAGTTGAAACCAATGACTTGTTTGAGATCCAGGCAGGGCAGAGACCACCTGTTGCCTTAATCACACTTCTTCAATATCCTTAGGTACTAGGCTCACGTCCAAGAGAATTGAAATACATGCACTTAAAGCTGGACACAAAGCAGAGAATCTTAGCAGAGGATGGTTTTGATCCATCGACCTCTGGGTTATGGGCCCAGCGCCCTCCTGCTACGCCACTCTGCTTTGTTGTTTTGTCAAATAGACATTGGGAATTTGTGAGTTTCTTTCATGTTTCTGTCTAGAAAAGCACATTAGAAAAACACGAGGAAAGATACACAGCAGGTTTTCAAAAGTGTTTATCTTGAGGTCACTGTGCTTTATAGTACTTGAAAAGACAACAGCGTGTAAAGATGTGAGAAAAGTTCCAGTGCTGTTTGACCTCAAAATCTGCTAAAAGGTAAGCACTACAATGAGCTCCTTCAGCCAACTATGGCAGTGGTGGGATTTGAACCCACGCCTCCATAGAAACTAGAGCCTGAATGCAGCACCTTAGACCTCTCGGCCACACTACAACAACTTTCCATAATGCTCATGCCCGGTGATCACAGACTATTAAGGCCGGGTGTAAACTGCGATTTTGGAGCGTTTTTGAGCCGGTTTGTCACTCGTGTGACTTTTGTCTGGATCGTCACGACTTTTGGCTTAATTGTGCGTGTTGCATTGTGTAGTGTACATTGGGTAACGACAGGCAATTTACACCTACAAAAAAAAAACCCGATTCTTGACTTCAGACATTTTACTTAGTAAAATAAATCTCAAACGCATGATAACAAGAAAGGACACTGTAAATTAATCTTTCATCCATCCATCCATCATCTTCCACTTATCCGGGGTTGGGTCGCGGGGGCAGTAGCCTAAGCAAAGAGACCCAGAACTCCCTCTCCCCGGCTACTTGGGCCAGCTCCTCGGGAGGAATCCCGAGGCGTTCCCAGGCCAGCTGGGAGACATAATCCCTCCAGCTAGTCCCTGGTCTTCCCCTGGGTCTCCTCCCGGTGGGACTTTCCCAGAACACCTCACCAGGGAGGCGTCCGGAGGGGATAATGGACCAGTGATGCACAAGCCACTGAACTGGCTCTCCTCTTCGAGGTGGAGGAGCGCGGCTTACTCTGAGGCCACCTTCGCGATGACCACTGAGCTTCTCACCCTATCTTAAGGGAGAGCCCAGCGCAACCCTACGGCAGGAAATCATTTCAGCACGCCTGTATCACGATCTCCATTCTCTTCGGTCCACCACCAGCGGGTTCGTGACCTAGATGTGGGTAGGTATCGATAGATTGACTGGTAAATTGAGAAGCTTTGACTTTCAGCTCTCTCTCTCTCCAAGAACAGGCACGGTACAGCGCCTCGCATAATCTGCAAGTAGACCTTACACCAATCTGTCCCATCGATTCCGCTCATTTTTCCGTCTCTTCGGTGATACAAGTAACCGCCTGATACCTAACTCCCCCATTTGAGAAGGACCTCATCCACCGACCCGGAGAAGGCACTCTACCCTTTTCACGGCATTCAACGACCCAGGGTCTCGGATTTGGAGGTGCTGATCCTCATTGCAGCCGCTTCACACTCGGCTGCGAACCGCTCCAACGAGAGCAGTAGATCACGTTCAGATGAAGCCAACAAGACCACATCATCTGCGAAAAGCAGAGACCCGATCCTGAGGTCACCAAAACGGATCGCCTCAACACCTTGGCTGTGCCTAGAAATCCTGTTCATAAACGTTATGAACAGGACTGGTGACAAAGGGCAACCTTAGCGGAGTCCAGCTCTCACTGGAAATGAGTCCGACTTACTGCCGGCAATGCAAACCAGACTCTATCAAAGTATCAAAGGGCCTGGTACCCCATACTCCCGGAGTACCCCCACAGGACACCCAGAGGGACATGGTTGAATGCCTTCTTCAAGTCCACAAAGCACATGTAGACCGGTTAGGCAAACTCTCACACACCCTCCAGGACTCTGTGGTCCCCCTTTTTAAAGAGGGGGACCACCACCCCGGTTTGCCAATCCAAGGGAACTGCCCCCGATGTCCACGCAATATTGCAGATCCGCGTCAACCAACACAGCCCTACAACATCCACAGCCTTGAGGAACTCCGGCCGTATCTCATCCACCCCCGGTGCCTTGCCACCAAGGAGCTTTTTAACAACCTTGGTGACTTCAGCACCAGAGATTGGAGAGCCCGTCCCAGAGTCCCCAGACCCTGCTTCCAAACAGGCGTGTAGGTGGGATTGAGGTCTTCGAAGTATTCCACCCACCAACCCAAAATGTCCCGCGTTGAGGTCAGCAGCACACCGCCCCCACTGTAAACAGTGTTGGTGGCAGACCACAATCGCTTCGAAGCCATACGGAAGTCGTTCTCCATGGTCTCTCCAAACTCCTCCCATGCCCGAGTTTTTGCCTCAGAGACCATCTGCACTCCACATGGCCTGCCGGTACCTATCAGCTTCTTCCGGAGTCCCACAGGCCAAAGAGGCCCGATAGGACTCCTTCTTCAGCTTGACAGCATCCCTCACCGCTGGTGTCCACCAGCGGGTTCGAGGGTTGCCGCCGTGACAGGCACCGACTACCTTATGGCCACAACTACGGTCAGCCGCTTCGACAATGGAGGCACGGAACATCGCCCATTCGGACTTAATGTCCTCCGCCTCCCCCGGGACGTGTTTGAAGTTCTGCCGGAGGTGAGAGTTGAAACCCCTTCTCGCAGGAGACTCCACCAGACGTTCCCAGCAGACCCTCACAACACGTTTGGGCCTGCCAGATCTGTCCGGCGTCCTCCCCCACCACCGGAGCCGACTCACCACCAAGTAGTGGTCGGTGGATAGCTCCGCCCCTCTCTTCACCCGAGGGTCCAAAACATGCGGCCGCAGGTCCGATGAAACGACAACCAGGTCGATCATCAAGCTGCGGCCTAGGGTGTCTTGGTGCCAAGTGCACACAAGAGCACCCTTATGGTTTAACATGGTGTTCGTTATGGACAATCCATGACGAGCACAGAAGTCCAACAATAAAATACTGCTCGGGTTCAGATCGGAGGGGCCATATCGCCCAACCACGCCTCTCCAGGTCTCACTGTCATTGCTCATGTGAGCGTTGAAATCCCCCAGCAGAATGAGGGAGTCCCCAGAAGGAGCACTCTCCAGCACCCCCTCCAAGGACTCCAAGAAGGGTGGGTAATCTGAGCTACTGTTCGGTGCATAAGCACAAACAATAGTCAGAACCCGTCCCCTCACCCGTAGGCGGAGGGAGGCTACCCTCTCATTCACCGGAGTAAACCCCAACGTATAGGCGCCGAGATGGGGGGCAACAAGTATGCCCACCCCAGCTCGCCGCCTCTCACCGGGGGCAACGCCAGAGTGGAAGAGAGTCCAACCCCTCTCGAGGAGACGGGTTCCAGAGCCAGAGCCATGCGTCGAGGCAAGGCCGACGATGTCCAGTCGGAACCTCTCAACCTCGCACACCAGCTCCGGCTCCTTTCCCACCAGAGAGGTGCCATTCCACGTCCCAAGAGCCAGCTTCTGCAGCTGAGGATCGGACCGCCAAGGTCCCCGCCTTCGGCCACCGCCCATCTTGCACTGCACCCGACCCCTATGGCCCCTCCCACAGGTGGTGAGCTCATGGGAAGGGGGGCCCATGTTTCCCTCTCGGGCTAAGCCCGGCCAGGCCCCATAGGTAAAGGCCCGGCCACCAGGCGCTCGCCAACGTGCCCCTCCTCCAGGCTTGGCTCCAGAGTCGGGCCCCGGTGACCCGCGTCACTTGGTCCAACGCTGTCATTCATCATAGGGGTCTTGGGGCTGCGCTTTGTCTGATCCCTCACCTAGGACCAGTTTGCCATGGGTGACCCTACCGGGGGCATAAAGCCTCAAACAACATAGCTACTAGGATCATTGGGACACTCAAACCCCTCCACCGCGGTAAGGTGGTAGCCCAAGGAGGGGTGGTGGAGAATACAGGCACCGATCCCGCTACCGCTCACAAATGAAACACCTTTTATAATGTTTAATTAAAATGGTACTAATAACACCAAGGTAATGGGTTCAAGCCCCATACAGGCCACCACATAAGATCAAATCATTCCCACAAAAGGCTATGTAAGCAAGTTCAAGTTTGAAAATAACACTAATGTCCATTTTATATGCTCTCTTGCATCTCACTCATCAATCAAAACATCATTTTAATTACTTTATATGATTAACAAATTATACATCTTGCATGCCCAGAAAGTGTAACTATTAAGACCATGTTGCGTATAACACACCCCACCAAAATGGCCAGTGCTACAACCCAGTATTTGAAAAATATAAGAAAAACATCTTCTAGAAGGGTGACATTTCAAACTTTACAAGATGAATTTACATTTTCCTTTCTTGTTATCATGCTCTTGAGAGTAATGTTACCAAGTAAAATGTCTGAAGTCAGAATTGTTTTTTAATTTGTGTTGTTTTTTTTGTTTTTTTCATAAGGAAATCCTTTTTAATATTGCAAGGCCTTTTAGCTCAGCTGGCCAGAGAATGGTGCTAATGATCTGATTTTCACCCTGAGAGTTGTACTTTATCGCGTAAAATAGATAGACCAAGGTCGCTAGAAATAATATAAGCTTGTTGTTGTAAGATTGAGACAGGTCAGTATTTAACATTCTACTGTGATGCGTTACTGTCCTCCCGTATGATCAATTCAAATCACATTAAAAGCTCCAAACTTTTAAAGGAATCTCTCTCATTTTATTAAGGGTCTGAAATCTGACTACACTCTTGGCGCCCAAACCAGCTTCCAATGGCAGATCGGATTCCAATGGAGAACCAAGTCGTCTGTACGTCCTGGGAACAAGTGACCAGCCCGTGACCTCCCATCTTCGGAGAAGCAAGGGTTTGGTCCTCCTTGGGCCTCCGTACGCTGTCTGGAAGGACCCAGCGTCCGGTGAGAGAGATTTCCTCTTTTATAATTACATTTTCAGTAATTTGGCGAAGTGTAAACATTTCACAGTGTTATGGTTTTTGTAAACACAATGCTGTGCTGTCTTTCAATATAATTTCACTCTAAAAGATTTAACTGACAAGAGTTTTTGCTGGGTTTCATTCTCATTTCATAATGGGATCAGCAAAATACAGTCTTTTGGCTCCCAACAGCGCTGTCTGTCTATCAATGCGAGATAAGTATGGGAAAGAATGTTTAGAATTTGTTCACTTTTGGATTTCTAAATGGGATTTCCCGATCGGGCGTAGTCATTGCAGAAATTGAGATTGATCTCAGAGGGGGAGAAATTACAATCCAAGGCTTTCTTGCGAGGAGCTTCGTATAAACAGATTGAAAAACAAAAACGTATCCTGAGGGTGTGGAAAGAGGAAGGGATTTGCTGTGAGCGGAAAGCCGGCTTAAAGAAGTTGGGCGGTGGTCTAGGTATTTCTGGTGATATTTCTGGACGCTGCGATAATACGTCGCTGGAACCCAAGCGCAAAAACAATATGAATAATTATTTTAAACATCCTACACACACAGACACTCAGCTGTCAGCTCCACTCTTACACACTCCACATACAGACGTAAAACCTCCTCTTCCTGACGCTAAACAACCCTGTAGATTTACAAAAGATATACAAGGCCCCCCGCCATATGTTTCTGCCAAACAGTTATTGTCAGATTTGCAGGCGTTAAGGTTAACCAATTCTGACCACGACCTAGACTCCGCTCCTGGTGTAGGCGATGGCAACACCAGAACAGACAGGAGCAGCAGCCTATCCCGAAAGAGCAGAGGTGGGCCCCAGTGATAAGCAGCCGAGTCAGCCAATGGTATGTGCAGAGACCCCGGCGAAAGCAGAGCTTCAGAGGACAAAGAAGCAGGAAACTGAAGACGATCTAGGGAGCCCTGCTTTGCAGAGAGCTATACACCACTTTGAATGTCTGAAGCAGCTGTTGGATAAATCGGAAACAAGAAAAAGCACAGTCTGCAAAGAGAGAGGAACTACCAGAAGAGGCTGCCAAACCGACCTATCGCAACAGCGTGTGACAGAACCGCCCCAGCAGCCATCTTCCCCGCCTGCGACCAGGACTAGACAAGCCACCGCGTGCAAAGCTGTAAGGTAAAAGACACTGAAAATGGTGATAATGATGTTGTTCCGATTCTTCCCATGGTTGAAGTGGCAGGAGCGAGTGGGACGCTTGTTTACCGCGTTTGGAGCGATATGAACTGGGACGAGGCGGTCGTGGGCCTGCCGGCAATTGAACGGACGAGACTTCGCGGCGGAATTCGAAGATATTTGTTTGTCCTTAAACCCACCGGTGCAGAGATTTGTTCGGATTCTGAAACGCAAACTTAAAGCCGCCAACGCTGCGAAGCTGAGAGACAGTTTGTCCACAGCAGGCCTGCGTGCGAAGATTGTGCCTCGCGAAAACAGAGCCGAGCCAGAGGTAAGCCCTGAGTATTTTGCTGCTATAACTAAGCTCTGTAAGGCAAGGCCATTGAAAAAGAATTTCCAACAAGGCCGATCTTGACTAAGTTGCACTCCGTGAAACAAAAACGCGGAGAAGATGCAGATGATTTTCTTCAGATTAGAAGAAGCTTTCGAGTAGTTCAGTGGACTTCAGAAACTGGAAAAAGATAACTTCGTAGGTTCTGCCTATGAATCAATGCTTTGTGACAAGATTATTGGTGCTTTGCTGCCAGAACTTTGTGCTGAGGTGATGGACAAATACATTGGTTTGGATATTGGAATGAATTATGCTAATCTGCGCACGGGTATGTGTTTCACTGTGAGAGTCAATTGAACAGAAAACAAAGCGAGCTGCTATCTAAGAGAGAAACAGACTTGCACCAAGCAGCGTTAACAAGGTATTCTGCAGTTGCAAATGATAGCAGAGGTGGACTGCCCCAATGTCAGCGTAGAGGCCCTCGTGAATACCGGAGAGGAGGAGACAACAGGAGAACACAAACTGATGTCACCGCCAGTTTTTCCCAGACTGACGCAACGACAATAACAGAGAATCAGGTGATGACGACTGATGTTTCTCCTGTGGGGTGCGTGGCCATTGGAGTGACCAATGTACCAGAAGCCGGGGTCGTGGCCCATGCAGAGGATGTGAACAAGCTGACTGATCAGGGGGAGGACCTCCAGTTCAGAGCAGGAAGGAGAATTCTCCGTTTCGCCAGCACATGGATTTGGAGGTCTGACGCACACACAAACACAACCAGACACACATGTTCACTTTGAAAGTGATATTCAATCAGATTTTTGTGATGCGTCACATTTTGAAAGTGATAATCATTCTGAACTGTATGATTATACACATTC
The DNA here is from genome assembly GCA_028564705.1 of Apricaphanius iberus. Taxonomy (NCBI): domain Eukaryota; kingdom Metazoa; phylum Chordata; class Actinopteri; order Cyprinodontiformes; family Aphaniidae; genus Apricaphanius; species Apricaphanius iberus. The sequence continues at coordinate 67,817 of JAPXFQ010001698.1, read as the reverse complement.
TTAGAGTGACAATCAGTCTGATTTTAGTGATCAAACACCTAGTGAAAGTGACAATCAGTCAGATTTTTTGGTGATGTTTAATGATGAAAATGTTTCTTGTAATTGACAACCTGTTGATGATCGAAAAGTTGTTTTTGTGAAAAAGACCAGAAATAAAGGGGAAGAGTGGCGTTTTGTGCAGGATTTGAAGCGGGTAAATGCTGCTGTAACACCTAGAGCATCTGTTTTCCCAAATCCATACACTATTTTGTCTCAGGTTCCACCTTCAGCGACTCATTTTTCAGTTGTTGATCTGAGTAATGCGTTCTTTAGTGTACCAGTAGACAAAGAGGGTCAGTTTTGGTTTGCTTTTGAGTTTGAGGAAAATGTGTATTCCTTCAGTAGACTTCCACAGGGCTATGTGGAATCACCTACCATTTTTAACATGGCGTTGAAAGAGAGCTTGGATGGGCTGGAGCTGTCTCCTGGCTCCACCTTAATCAATTACGTCGACTGCCTTCTGATTTGTTTACGGTCAAAAGAACAGTGTGAGGAGGATACTGTTAAATTGCTGAAGCATTTGCATGCTGATGGACACAAAGCTAGCTTTTCAAAGCTGCAGTTTTTAAAATCAGAGGTTACCTTTCTCTGTCATGTCATTTCTAAAGGTTCAAATTCCCTCTTTTACAAGAGAGTTGCTGCCATTCAACAAATCCCTAGACCAGTCACTAAGAAACAGACAATGTCTTTCTTAGGTTTGACGTCGTATTGTCAGAACTTCATAATCGACTATGTGATTTTGGAGAAGCAAATTTCTGAGTCGATTCATGGCAGAGATATGATGGCTTCTGATGCCATCCAGTGGACTCGTGAGAAATTGCAATCATTTGAGCAGCTGAAAACAGTTCTGCAGTGCCCTCCTGTTCTAGCTTGACAGATGCAGACATTTTTTTTTCCAGATGGTTGATGAAAAGAATGGTTGCATGACGTCTGTTCTTCAAGATCATTGTGGTTTGAAACGACCTTTGGCTTATTACTCTGCAAAAAACTTGATCCAGTTGCGGCCGGTCTTCCTGGCTGCCTTAGTGCTGTAGCAGCAGCAGAAAAAGCAGTTTTGGCTTCGAGAGACATTGTGATGTATTGCCCACTAGCTGTGTTTGTACCCCACAATGTTGCCATCATTTTGTTAGAGCAGAGGACTTAACACTTGTCGGTGGCTAGATGGCTCAGATACACTTCTTTTTTGTTGGATTTGCCTCACATAACTTTTAAGAGGTGCAATGTTCTTAATCCTGCCAGCTTGCTGCCCACTGAGGATGAACCCCTTGATTGTCAAACAGAATTAGAGGTACTGTGTACACCCCTTCCAGATTTGACTGACAAGCCCTTGCAGAATCCAGACATGGTTTTATATGTGGATGGATCATCTTTCAGAGACTCACTGGGGAAAAATAGAGTGGGCTATTCTGTTTGCTCTGATCATTTTACTTTGTCTGCGGGAAGCCTTTAATCTCATTTCTCTGCGCAGACCGCAGAACTGGCTGCATTGACGAAGGCCTCTTAGCTGGCTAAAGATAAAGCAGCTACCATATACAGTGACAGCAGCTATGCATTGGGCGTGACTCACCATTTTGGAGCTCTGTAGAGAAACAGACGGTTCTTGAAGTCTGCTGGTAAGCCAATTTTGAATGCATCACAGGTTACTGACTTCCTTGATGCCATTTTGCTGCCATCCAAAATTGCAGTGGTGAATTATGCTGCACACGCGGGGTCCAGCTTATTTTCTGCTGAAAATAAGCTGTGTCTGCCTAAACATTTTTTCTCAGATTTTGCAAAACTCAGTCATAGGCTGGATCATTGTTACAAATCTGGAATGTTTGATCTTGTTGCTACACATTGGTTCACAAAACATTTCACATCTTTTGCTGAGAAATATTCTAATTCTTGTATGGTTTGTGCTATGTACAACGCGGGTCGCATAGTGTCCACTCAACCTGCTGGTCATCCGACTCCATGGATACCTTTTGAACATCTGATGATGGACTACATCAAACTTCAACCTGCTGAAGTTAAAAAATATTGTTTGGTGATCGTTGACATGTTTTCAAAATGGACAGAAGAATTCCCCTCAAAACATGCTGACACTGCTGCGGTAGTGAAAGCTTTGATGGGAGACGTTTTTCCAACATGGGGAATCCCGCACAGGATTTCCAGTGAGAATGGCAGACATTTTGTGGGCAAGGCTCTTGAAGATATTGGTGAGTTCTTGGGGGTGAGATTATCCACACATTGTGCCTACCACCCGCAGTTGGGTGGGCTGTAGAACGAGAACATGGCACGCTTAAAGCCAAGCTTACTAACTGTTGTGAGGAAACAGGACTGTCTTGGGTCAAAGCTTTGCCTTTGTTTTACATGTAGATGAGAAAAAGAGCTAAAAATAACCTGAGTCCATTTGAGGTACTTTTTGGTAGACCTCCTGCAGTGGGGTGTAGTCAGATTTTTGAGACTCTTAATAAATGAGAGAGATTCCTTTAAACGTTTGGAGGTTTTAATATGATTTGAATTGATCGTACAGGAGGACAGCAACATATCACAGTAAATGTGGAATACTGACCTGTCTCGGTCTTACAACAAAAAGCTTATATTATTACAAGCAATCTTGGTCTATCTATTCTACTCGTTAAAGTACAACTCTCAAGATTAAAATCAGAGACTTTGCGGCGCCTTTCTCTTAGATTAGAAAGCTGAGAACTTTGTGTATCTTTAAGGATGCCCGGTTGAAGAACCATCTCCATGTTAACACAGCATAGGGACTATAATTATCAAAACTCTCTGAACATGTCTTGGGTAAAGACATCACTTAATAAGTCATTCAAACTGATACTACAACATTAAGTAAACCAGGTCACAGTTGATTACAAAGTACAGAAGGTACATAACATTAAATTCTTTCCACCACAGTCCCCCCTTTTTATCTAATCTCAAAGACAAATCAAAATATAAAGGAGAATCAATAATCAATAAACAATAACAATCAGTAACTAACCTAAGAGACAGGCAGTATTCCAAAAATGAAGACAATAAAACAGTGGTACAAATGTTCTAAATCAGTATATGTCACATTGAATCATTTCTAACAGAATCATCTAATCTAAGCATCCATCTTAATGACGTTATCTGAACTCGAACAACATCTCAAACAAAAAATCCTGCTGGTGGCCTAAGATAAGAAACCTCCATCCTAGGGTCGTGTCACTTGTTGTTTCTCTTCACGACTCGGCAGGCAAAAAGTTTGAGACGGACCCTAGCCCCAATAGGTGGCCCTCTTGTTCAGTTTCTCATTAGTCAGGATGTATGAACGCAACAGCAAAGAAAGAAAAAGGGGCACAATGTTAGGCAGTATCAATCAGGTACACACTAAAAAATCTAATCTCTCAACACAACTCGGAGTGTGTACTCTTCCCTTATATGAGTCGGGCATCCACAGCTTGAACCTCAAAATCAAGATCATCATTCACTCTTTGCTCAGCACCACATTGACCCTTTAAAGGGCTTAAACCCACTTGCAAAGCCGCATCGCCCTACAGACCTCTGTGAGGATGCTATGATTTCTTACTGTCAAAATCTCTCTAAGACTCTTGCACAGGAGCACCAACAGGTGAAGGATGCCCTGTCAAAAGTGTTTGCGGGACCACTTCATCTAAACAGACCTGGAGACTGGGTTCTGATTAAAGATCTCAGGAGACGACACTGGAAACGCTGGCAAGGACCGTTGCAGGTGTTTCTTGTAACCTACACTGCTGTGAAAGTCACTGAGAGAGCCACTTGGGTGCATGCCAGTCATTGCAAGAGAGTGATAGGGACCGATTCTGGACAAGCTTACAACTGCTGAAGCAGAAAATCTGAGAGAAGTAGACTCTGAAACACACACGTGACTTTTATAACTGTGCTTGGATACTTTCTTTCATTATTCATCTAATCATCACATGTGAAGAAATGCAGAAGATGACACATTCTTCAAAGCTCTGAGGCTTCAGAGCAAAAAAGACTGATTCAAAGACTGTTCAAACAGGTGCCATTAATACAGGTAGCGAGTGGAGGACAGAAGAGATTATTAAAGAAGAAGTTACAGGTCTGCGAGAGCCAGAGATCTTCCTTGTTTGAAGTGACCAAATACTTATTTCCACCATAATTTACAAATAAATTCTTTAAAAATCCTACAATGTGAATTCCTAGATTTTATTTTTCAAATTCTGTCTCTCACAGTTGAAGTGTACCTATGATGAAAATTACTGACCTCTATCATTATTTTAAGTGGGAGGACTTGCACAATCGGTGGCTGACTAAATACTTTTTGCCCCACTGTATTTAGCCAACCCTCTGATCAAGATGTTCAGTTGTCCAAGGAGAAAGAAAGCAAAACTCAAGCAGCGCACAGCAGGAGCTGGCCGGCCGGTCCCGTTCGCAATTATGATCCACAGCAGCAGCAGGTGCCATGCTGTTCGTCACGTTCTTCCTCTGGGAGAAAGGTATGTGATCGGGTAGTAGGGTGGTCATAACAACACCAATCCAGAAGAAGCAGGAATGTAAAAATCCGTGGAAATAGTAACAGACGCGGTAGAAAAAAAGCAAGAGAAATCGGACTGCTGATAAGCTGGTAAACAGCTATAAAGTTCACTTTCCTGCTGCAAATGACAATGATGATGATGGGGAGTTATGAGGAACCAACGAAAACTATCACCTTGACTCAACCATCCCCCCCACATCATCTTCAGAAGAAGAAGGTGTAAAGGACTGGCGTGAAAAAAAGATTATTGTAAATGAATCCAACCTCATGTCACTTTTCTGCCAGATGTGTGGGAAACCAATTTCTTCAAAGGTCATCATTGATACTGGGGCACATAGGAAGGTGAATTGGATTTGTCTTGGGGGCCATTCAGGGGCTTGGACATCTTCACCTGATATTAGAGGAATGCCTGAGGTGAATCTCCTTTCTTCGGCGGCTGTTCTGTTCAAGGGTGGAACATTCACGGAACTTTCAGACTGGTGCACACCCATTGGTGTCCAAATGATTGGACAAACTACTTTTTATGCAATCCAGAGCACATATTTACACCCTGCTATGGAGCACTTGTATGAAGACCGAAGAAGAGAAATCTTGGCAAGGGTTTATTTGGAACAGGAGGATGGGAAGCTCCCACACTTGGCGGGTGATGGCCAATGTGACTCACCAGGTTTTAATGCAAAGTACTGTCACTACACGTTTATGTTAGATGATACAAATGAGATACTACATACAGAACTGGTGCAAGTAAGTTATTCTGAAATCGATGCATAACAATAATGAAAAATGATGCTATGTTGAAAACATTGATAGCATCTAACTCATCAGACTAGATTCTTTAATAAACAGAGGCTGCTAGCTCTGGGGCCATGGAGCCACTGGGTTTTAAAAGGGGAATGACAGAGCTTTTGGAATTGGGCCTTGACATGGAGGTGATGACCACAGACCACTCTGTGTCAATACGAAAAGTTTGATATCTGGCACACAGCAAAATGTATTTTGTTTTTTTCCATTTTTGTATATGTTGAATATACACAATGCATAAAAAATTTGAAATTTTGATTTCTAATTAAAATTATGCTGCATTTATGATTACAGGCTTCCGGAATAAAATGCTGAAAAAGGGGAAAAAAAGACAATGCAAATCTTCTTGCATGGTCCAGGTCAGTGTTGGTTTGAAATGTTGCAGAAGTTCTATTACTTTAAAAGGTTTGAAATGACTAATTTCAATGTCATTCACAGGTCTGTCGTAAACCACATGTGGTATTCATGTGCCACGAGTAAAGGGAACATAGAGGTAAGGTATTATAAGCTGTAATTCAATGTATTTGTACAGTGTTTCTGTTTTAGTGTCAGTATTATTTCAAATCTTTTTTTTTTCACACAGGCACTGAAAAACCGGTGGAAAGCCATTACATTACCAGCGTCAGGCGTTTTCAAACCATGGTTTTCATGGAATGAGGGAGAGGTCCCACCTTGCCATCCTCGACCATAATTAAAACATTATAAAAAGGAAACAAGCCACCACAGCGACAAGTTTGTTACCATGTATCCTCTTCGAATAGTACAATAACCAAAACTATAATTTGAACAGTTAACTGAATTATCATTTTATTTCCTAAAAACAATTACATATATATATATATATATATATATATATATATATTCATTGGGGAGAGAACTCTACTGCAATAAAATCTTTATTCAGATTTTTTTTCGTTCTTCTGGTTTCATTATATTCCTTTTCATTTATAGAAGAAGTACGGTTCAATCAAGACTACTTCAAGAAATCCAAGCAATGGATATTGAAAAAAATCTTCATGGCAAACACAACACATTTTGTTGGAGATCTCATCAAGAGAGTACTTGAGTACGCTTCTCAGACCTCTTCACATTGCACCCAATTCAAATTCAATCTGTATCACTACTGTTCTGGGACAATTCCATCTTATTCCTTTTGATATTCTGTAAGTAATAGACGTATATATAAGTTTGTGGGTTTAGTTTTTGTGATGTTCTTTAAATGTCTTGTTTACTCATGACAAAATTTTTATATTTGTGACTAAAAAACTTATTCAATTATTTTTGTTTACACTGAAGATCATCATTCTAAACTTGGGAGTGAATTGACTTAGAACAAAATATTTGCAATTTAGAGTGCCACAATATGACTGAAAAACACTGTGATTTTGCTATCTATTGTCGTAAGGCAACAGTTGTTTAGTAGTTCCACTGATGAAATGTAGATAATCCAATAGCCAAAATACTATCAAACATAAATTTCGAGCACCACTCTTAGGACAACAGCAACTTGACTGTTATTGAATTTATCGAAAACTTTTTAACAACAAAAATGAACACATGTTATAGTTCTTTCTGAGCGTCCTCAACTTCTTGGTGCCCGCAGTACTGGCCATCTGGAGCTGGATATTTTAGACAAATTTCCTGCACGACACAAGCGGGTAGAACGAGACAACGTCCTCTACCCAATCTCTCGCCTTGCAGGACACATTCGAGGAAGTGTCGGTAGGCAGTTAGACTGCATTGTCTACAAGACATTGAGTACATAGTTAGTGATGTATGCATTTACATGCCACATTAGTAAACAATGCCACAGTAAACTGTATTAAAAAAGGTAATGCACAAACAGTTGACGTAACATATTAATTGGGAATGATTTTGTGATAATGCCAAAGAGATAGCATACATTTCACAAAATGAATAATAAATAAAGTATTGTCCACAGATTTGAAAGCAATGTGTGGCGGTCGGCCGGCCTGGGGCAGAGGTAGGTAGGGTAGAGGACATCTTCCACAGGTGATCCACAAAGACATGCTGTGTGTATTTGTGTGATAGAGGAGAGACGAAGAAGGAGTAGGAAAAAGAAATTGAGCTGAAGGAATATGCTGCTTGTTTTAAATAGCGTAAAAAAGAAAAAACAAACGCAATAAGTCACGGTACATTTTATTTTTTTGGTCTGTGTTTACTCTGTGGCAATCAAATACATATATGTGTATGGGAAACACTGAATAAAATGGAAATGCTCACTTTACAGTCAGACATCCATTTGTCCCTGCAGGCTACGGCTGTTGTTTCAGTTTATCATTGGTATTCTGAAATATGTTTCCAGGACGCCTCTGTCCATATGCAGTGCAAAACTAGGATGGTTCACAACACAAACATGCTCGTCCTTGTCTGCTTCAGACATTTCTTCCAGGAGAAATTGGCATTGTTCAAATTCTTTGCAGCAGACGGACTCTAGCTCTGTGTTCATAGGCGCACAGTGAGAGCATCGGCACCACCAGTCCGCACCTACTCGACCAAGCCCGGGCTCTTCAGTCAGGTCTGCTGCTTCTGCTGCAGCCGCCGCCTCCTGTTCCTCCATCAGTCTCAGCTGCTCTTCGCTATTCGGTATTTCATTTAAATATGATCAAAAGTACAATGTTGTCACTACAAATAATGTGCTCTACAGCTGCAGTCTGTACTACAAATCATCACAATGTAAGAAAAATGTATTGGTACAGACCTCAACAAAGTTTACATGAAATATATTTATAGCTATATTTATATTTTTGAAATAAAAACTGCAATGCAAAATGTTAATCCCAATAATTTGATAATTAAACTTCATTTTCAATAATGGTCTTGCAATGTCCGTTTTAGTTCAGGTATTTTTTTAACCGTATAATTCAGCCGTAGCTGAAGAAGTCTGACGTCACTGCAGAAACGGAGGCAGAGTTCCTCAGAGTTCTTTTCACGGCGTCACAATGCTTCTGAACCCACAAAGAGCAGTAAGAGGTGAGCATGTTGTTATCAACATATTTTGGCATATGGGGAAAAAATACTGTAGCTTTTTAAGATACTTGTGTCTGTTGTATCCACTGGGGTGCGTGCAGTGCAGTGTGTGTGTATGCGTGTCTCCTTCCTGTGCAGGGTGACTGGCAGGTGTGGTTCTAGCTGATCCTCATCATTTGCAATTAGGAGCAGTACTTAGAGCAGGGAATTCTCTGAGGCAGATGCCAGATGGTTTCCTCACTACATGGGTAAACAGGCCTCCTGTAGACTGAGGTTTACAGCTAAAGAATAAGTAAGACTTGCCTTGTCCTTTGTCACTCTTGGCAGTTTGTTTATCCTTCCAAGTCCGATCTCCAAGATCTCTGGATTTATCCACGTCCCCTTCCTGGATCCTTTGACTGGGTCTGCCAGCCAGCCTGCTCCTTCACTCTGCTCGCCCTGGGTCTCCATTGATCATCACCTGCCTGTCCACCCTCCAGCTGTTCCAATTGTCTAACCCCCTGGAAGTCACAGAGGCACAGGGTTACTTCCTGTTCACACTGCCTAACTCACCCTGGTGGAGCCATTACCCCTTTGCTGAGGACCTACTCCAACTCCACAGTAAGAACATTCCTCACCCTTCTGCAATAATACCACTGCTGGAGAAACAGCATCATTAATTACTTACCTTTCTCCAAAGCACAGAGACAGACCAGAATCACCCAGGCCACATTCCCTCCAGTCTCCAGTCCTTAAGCTTAAAAATAAACATCTAACTGTCTCTTGTGTGTCTGTAATTGTTGCTGCTCCAGAGCCCTGCTACCAAAACAATATGACAGTATATGTGGTATGTTTGCTTTTACATGACCATTATGCTCTCCATCAATGACACCCCAAGAATTACTATCAACCAAAGCCTTAGACGGCCTCGTGAGAAGTCTATGAGAGCAGAAAGGGATCCCCCAAATGCAGCAAAGGTCATGTCGATGCATGTACACTCAAACAGATTGAGAAAAGAAGACTTCCCCATGTCAGAAAAAAGTCATGTTATCTTATTTTTGATGACTAATAATTACAAGTCTTCCAGTGTCCCTAGCTGTCTGTTTCAGTTGAATCAGACTGATTGATGGGTAAGACATTTCACCCATTGCTACTGGAGGTGGCCAGAGGGCCTGGTGGTGCCAGTGTCCGGCAGCCAGGGCTGGGCCATATGGCTAAATTTTTACAGCCCGATACATCTCAGTGTATATCCCGATAACGATATACTTCACGATATAGCAATTTTTCAGTAAATTTGTTTTATGACTAGTATATATAAAAATTTACAACGTGGAAATGCAGTTGTAAATGATAGACGACAATAACACCACCCAGACTTATCATGTAGTGATCTCCTTCCATCTGCAGGAGCTATGGATATCAGTGATCTTTTAGGCTCAGCTCTTTGAATTAAACAAATTTTTTGAATCGCATCCAAATTTTGCTGCCATACCTGCTGTTACTCATTTTCTTAACTCTGCAGCACCTTTTGGGCGAAGTATTCTCTTCTCTCTCTCTTCATGCACCCTCTCGTTTTTATTTGTTTCACTATCTGCATGTCTCCTATCTAAAAGAGAGGCGTTATGATGTTCCCCCCTCGAGATGTGTTCCGACTTCACAAGGCGGCTGCTGCCGGTTAATGTTTAACAGGAGGTGGCTGCAGATCGTAAATGTTAAACAGATGGATCATGTTACGTTTAGGCACTGGTTCCCGAATAGTAGGATTAGGAAAATAGGCAAATTATGGTTATCGATGCCATTTGGACTGACGCAGATCAGACAAAAGTTTGTACATTTTACCAGCTCCCGGTCCGACCAACGGGTTCCAACATTCAACGGCGTCAGTTTGTTTTCAAAATTGCTGGGGATAATAATTATAAATTTGGATGCGGTTTGAGGATTGCTGGAGACACTTATTAAATATTTATTTAGCCTCAAAGTATTCATCCATTTCATATTGGATTACAATATGCACTGCAGTATATAAACATGGTGAAAATCACATCTTTATAAAATCAATACAAGTTAAAAGCCATATGTTTAACGGTTTTCCTTTTTAAACGTCACCAATAGGCTGTTGGTTGGGAAGAATTATTAAAATCCACACCGCAGTGTTACACAGTGGTAAATATTTGTACATTTTTGTATTTATTTTGCATGATTTGTTTGTGTGGATTTGCTGTGTTTTTGTTTGGATTTGTTTTTCCTCTGTGAAGCTCAAAAAGACCCAAACTGAACTTATCTGGACGAGTTGGGAGCAATCAGTTGCTTTGTTGCAGTTGCGCAAAAACTGAGTAGGCTGCATATAAGAGGAGCTGATCCAGGACGCAAAAGGGATACAACTGGTTAAAACCACGAGTGATGGAACACACGGCTCCAGCAGAAACTGCGAGTGGCAGACAGGCAGCGCGAGACAATGAGTACCGTCTTGTCTTTCAGTTGTCTTCGGCTGAAGAGGGGCGAGACATGTCAAGGTCGGAGACCCGAGGGCGTCAAGATCAGCTGGTTGCCTGTCCGATGCAGGAAAGGAGTGCATTATGGAGCTGCCCTGGAATAGAGATCAGCGTTTCACCTGTCCTCTGACGCAGGGGAGGAGTGCATCTTGGATCTGCTCGTTGGGAAGAACTTGTTGTAAGGCTCTTGGAGAACGACCTGGAGTAGTATGTGGATCCGGACATAAATCCCGGCTCATCTATGGGTTAGTGAGGACAATATCCTGACATTAAGTTTTATGATTATTTTTTTTTACTTTTTGGTGACTGGACCCCTATAAAAATAAACTACCTGTGCGGCCCACTGAGAAGTCAGTAGGTTGCGGGAGAGTCTACACAACCTCGGATCACCACTAACATTATTCTTTTACACTTCGAGGGATTTTGTATATTCCCTGACATAACATAAACTTATTGGCGAATATAAAACTGACAGATCATAAAACACAGACCCTTTGGAGCCATGTTGTAGTCATTTTCCTGCTTGTTATTGCGTTTACTGACGAAATCACACGTGATTTTGCTGATCTCGCATGATTTCGGGATCTCTCGGTGACAGCTGCTTTCCTGCTGCTACGTGCTGCTGACGCCCCCGGTGGAAAGGGCCAAGCAGCAGAATATGCTAGTAAAACGTGCTGCTCCTTTAACGTGCTGCTGATACGTCCAGTGGAAAGCCCGGGTAAGTAAAGCGCTATATAAGTACAGACCATTTACCATATTAATTGAAGTCAAAATGTTCTTGAAATACGTGAAAACTGTATATTTACAAGTTACTTTTTAGCTTTTATTTTAAGAGTATGACTTTTGTTTTAAATACAAATAAGACACTTTGATGAGAAATATCACAAATGTTCTTGCTAAAAGTTGGATGAAGTTTGCATTTTTACTACAAATGAAAAAAAAAGACTTCTGTGGTGAAGAGCTTACTTGCTTCATTATCAAAATATTAATCTTTCGCTTCTTTCTTTGTTAGAATTCCAGAAGAGAGTTCTTCAGCTGCTTGTCCAAATCATGGATACAATTCCCGTTGCCACCTCATCTGTTGGAACAAGTTAGGAAGTGAAGCCGACAAACACTGAAGAAGAGCTTGAAGCTTTAGATAATGGTCTGGAGGACAAGAATGAGGGAGCAGAACCATGAAGTTTTAACCATCAGATGGTATTGGGTTCTGAGTATCAGGCTAGTAAAAAATGGTTTCACAACTCTAATGTACTCGGGGCTATTTCGATACTAAAGATTTGAGAGAGATTCGTAGCCCTCTCCCTGATTGGGTACAAAACAAACAATATAAAAAATGAATGCTTAATGCTACAAAAAATGAAGACAACAAAAGGGTTAAATTATAAATCTTGTAAAATGTTGGCAAGGTTTCATTATGACATTTGGCTTGTTCACGTCAGTGACCACTGCATACTCCCCTCCTCATCTTGTGCCTGCTTTGTGGAGGTCTGGACTCTACTGACCACTTTTTTCTAGTTCTATTTTAAATTTCTTGTTTCTTATTTTCAGAATAACCATCTGAAGAGGCTGGGAGGCTTTGATGCTGCGGATCGTGTAAAGAAGTCTATGGCTGCGTAAGTAATTTCCTTTTTTCATTAGTTTATAGTGGTGTTCCCTCACATGCAATCCCCCCACACACCCATTTACTCTCTAATATATTTACTATTCCAATATAATATTCTAATATATTTGTTTTACCATGACAGAACCATGACAAATAAAACGATGACCATGATAAGCCTCAGAGGCAGAAGTGGAAAGTTTGCTTTCATCAAGACCCGTTTGTACAAGATCATCTGTGGTGAGTTTGCTTTAACATAGTAGCTTTGGTCCAATGTTTTAAATAATTGAATAGTAATCAGAATAATGATTAATAAGATAAATCATTTTAGTTGGAGGACTCTACAGAGCCTGCTCTAGTATTTTATATAATACTCCATTCTGAGCTGTGAAGTAAAAACAATCTTACATTTGTACCAGGCTTTTACAACAGTCATAAATGCCAGGCTTTGTTTAGACCAGGAACTGATAAATTGCAGTACAATGTTTTTAAACATGAAGGAAGAAAGATAGTTTAGGTCAGGACCCCCATAAAAACGGATGTCTGTAAATCATTTTGGGGGAGAACCAGGCTGGGGGAGTATATGATACTGTGGCATACAATGAATGTTTATGTACTGGGGGTGGCCATGTCATGTGATTCGTGTTTCTTTTTGTTCAATAAAAAGAAATGAGCCCTGTTAGCCAGAGGGCACATTCGGGAGCCCGAGCTACAGGTTCTTCATATAACAAACAGATTTTGGGCGACTGTGGCTCAGTGGTAGAGTAGTTGGCTTGCAATCGGAGGGTCATAGGTTTGATTCCAGCTTCTTCCAGTCACATGTCAATGTGCCCCTGGGCAAGGCACTTAACCCCCAAATTCTACATTGTCCTACCAAGCCATGTTGGGTGTCGGTGTATGAATGCAAGTGTGAATGGGTGAATGTGGCTTCAATGTAAAGCACTTTGAGTGGTCAGTAAGACTAGAAAAGCGCTATATAAGTTCAGTCCATTTATCTGTGTTGTTGTGTCTTTGTCTCCTTGAACAGAATATCACTATTTCGACCCTGCTGAGGACCGCTGGATCCTAAAACCGGGTCATTTTCTCAGCGATCTGGCGAGAGCTACAACAAATTAATAGCTAAATGTTGGTCTCAAAATTCTCCATTTTAATGTTGACTCTGTCTTTTTAAAAGAAAGGAGGGACAAGCGAGACAAGTTCTGACTGTTGGCTGCTCAGTTCAGTGACAGATGTACCGTTCAGTGACAGATGTACTGGGAAGATAAGGTTTCCTACATCACGCCTGGGTAACTGCACAGCCCGTGACTGAACCCCACAAAGTGTGCATAGAAAATGGTCTGCGTTCCTGGAATTGATTACTGGTAGAAAAAGTCAGTGTGAATAGATTACTGACAGCAAAGGTCAGCGTGAATAGAGGACTAGTATTAGTTATATAGTTTTGGAGTGAATGTGTGTGTGGGGAGGAACTGATGGAGAAACCTCTACAGTTAAATAACTCATTTAGGGGAAAAAGTTGGATTGGATCTAAAAATCTGGTTGTTTTGTGAATTTTAAAAACCCAGTACATGTCCGCACTGAAAGGAAAAGCCTGGAAGAGTAGAAGCTTGACATCTGAAGACAACCAGGGGTCTTATCATTTCTGATCCATCAAAGTACCACATACTCAGTCTTTGTATAAACGGGAAAGAGCAGAGAAAGTGTGTGTGTTGAGATCTCAACTCTGTGTGAAAGCAGGAGTCTTACGATTGAAAAATCGAGTATAAACTATTATCTAAAATATATATAAATATATAAGTGTGTGAAGTGGTGGATAAGTGAAGTGAACTATACTAGAATATATATTTTAACATAGAAAGGATTATAGTTGTCGTGGCTGCGAGAGGAGCACTTTGTGTTCGTTGCTGTTGGAGGATTCTCTGCTGTTGGCTTGCGGCTCGTGGTGGTGTTTCCGCCAAAGAACAGTTTTCATTTCAAAACAGTCCCTAAAAGAGTCGGTTTTTGGATATGTTGCCAGTTCAAGCGGCACAGCCTTGTTGAAGAGAAACTGCAAGCATGCTCTACGGAGCAATACATTTACATTTTGAGATGAAAAGCAAGGTTGAAACAAACAAGCTTTAAATTTATGCTTTAACAATAAACAAAAGGGGTTTTGTGGCCACAGATTATCGGTTATTCAAGATTTGTGCTGTTTGTCAGGGTCTACAGAGCGTTTTTCGAAATGCCGGCACCGAAAAACTAGACTCTGTTAGATTCCGTTTTTTTTTGACAGATTAGTATAAATCTCTGAAGTAAAAAAAACTTAATGAGGATCTAAAAATAAGCTTGTAAAATATTCTAGCTTTATTATTTTTCGGTATTGGGCATTTACACTTTGTATCGGCAGTTGAAAAAACGAGGAGGAGCATAGTGTATCAAGAATGAATTTTTAAGTGTTTATTTTCTGTCAATAACTTTAAATGAGTTTATGTTAAAATAAATATATAGATGTAGATATATAGATATTTATATTTAGATTTTTTATATAGATATAAATATAATTAATAACTATTTTCAGAAAAATTTACTGAAAAAAAAGAGATTAAGAAATAATATTTAAATAAATACTAATTTACAAAAAACATTTACACCAGTTTCTATAAAAAAGAATGTTATTGTTCATCTAAGGTTTTGCATTATTGGTGTTTTTAACTATATAGATTTATTGCTGTTTTTACTGTTTTGAGTAAAAAGGAGTCTTCAATGGGTAATAAAGCAAATTTAGTGAAATTATAACTGGGGCAGATGAAGGACGCTCCGTAGGACGAGGGGACATCTGAACCCGCTGGAAAGAGACATAAGATTCTCACCAATGATTGGATCTGTGAGTTTATCACAAATAGGGTAGAAACATTCCGAAACTCGAAGAGAATACTTTCTTTATAATCACCACAACACAGAACTAGATGTAGCTGTATCTGAAACGAAATAAATTTGATCATGATAGAAAAACAGAAAGCCTTTTCTCAGGTGCTGGCAATACATCTGTGCACACAGACAGGGAATAGCTGAAATCTGCCTCTCAGGACATTTCTGAGGAAGACAGTGAACCATCCATCCATCCATCCATCCATCTTCTTAACCGCTTATCCAATTCAGGGTCACGGGGCAGCTGGAGCCTATCCCAGCAATTATCAGGCGTTAGGCAGGGTACACTCTGAACAGGACGCCAGTCTGTTGCAGAAGACAGTGAACCCGAATGGGAAATGATACCAATTAACGTGGTCGTTATCCGACGTCCACCAAAACGTAAGGTGGAGGACGGTGCATAATATTTAGATAATGTTAAAAAAAATATATATATATATATACAGACGTGGACAAAATTGTTGGTACCCTTCATTAAATCAAAGAAAAACTCATAATGGTCACAGAAATAACTTTAATCTGACAAAAGTAATAATAAATAAGAATTATATAAATGTTGACCAATGAAAGTCAGACATTGCTTTTCATCCATGCTTCAACGGAATTATTTAAAAAATAAATGCATGAAACAGGCCTGGACAAAAATTATGGTACCCCTAGAAAAGAATGAAAAGAATGTGACCAAAGGGACATGTTAATCCAATGTATGTCCTCTAATCAGCATCCCAGGTGTCTACAATCCTGTAATCACTCAGTGGGCCTATATATAGGACTCCAGGTAGTCACTGTGTTGTTTGGTGACGTGGTGTGTACCACACTCAATATAAACCAGAGGAAGCAAAGGGAAGAGTTGTCTCAGGAGATGAGAAAGAAAATCATAGACAAGCATGTTAACTGTAAAGGCTATAAGACCATCTCCAAGCAGCTAGATGTTTCTGTGACTACAGCTGCACATGTCATTCAGTAATGTACGATCCATGGGACTGTAGCCAACCTCCCTGGACGTGGCTGCAGGAGGAAAATTGATGACAGATCAAAGAGACGGATAATCCAAATGGTAACAAAAGAGCCTAGAAAGACTTCAAAATAGATCCAAGCTGAACTTTATGCTCAAGGAACATCAGTGTCAGATCGGAACATCCTTCGCTGTTTGAGCCAAAGAGGGCTACATGGGAGACGAACAAGGAGAGGACAAATCATTAAAAAAAACAGACTGGAGTATGCCAAACTACATGCTGACGAGCCACAAAGCTTCTGGGAGAATGTCCTGTGGACAGATGAGACAAAAATTTAACTTTTTGCCAAGGCACATCAGCTCTATGTTCACAGACGGAAAAATGAAGCATATCTAGAAAAGAACACGGTCCCTACTGTGAAACATGGGGGAGGCTCGGTTATGTTCTGGGGCTGATTTGCTGCATCTGACACAGGGTGTCTTGAATCTGTGCAGGGTACAATGAAATCTCAAAACTATCAGGGGATTCTAGAGAGAAATGTGCTGGCCAGTGTCAGAAAGCATGGTCTCAGTCGCAGGTCACGGGTCTTACAACAGGAAAATGACCCAAAACACACAGCTAAAAACAGATTGAACAGATTGAACAGATTGAAAAGCAAACAGATCTTCTGGATGAAATAAATACATAATGGTTAAATCGTTAAAAAGAGAACATAAAAC
Organism: Apricaphanius iberus; assembly: GCA_028564705.1. Taxonomy (NCBI): domain Eukaryota; kingdom Metazoa; phylum Chordata; class Actinopteri; order Cyprinodontiformes; family Aphaniidae; genus Apricaphanius; species Apricaphanius iberus. The sequence continues at coordinate 50,829 of JAPXFQ010001698.1, read as the reverse complement.
ATGTTGATAAAATGTTGTGGGGGTCTATCTTTTGTAGAATTAAATATTATCAAAATAATTCAGTGCATGTTCAAAACAGAGACGAGGAACCAATTTCCAGTTCTTAACATTTATTTTGAACAGATTAACAAATATGCAGGTTTACAGAGAAAACATGCCCTAATTTTCTCTGGGACAGATAAAACCATCTGACAATTGAATGATTTTCATGTCATAACTTTTATAGACACCAGACTTCGCCAGGATTGTAGGCGTTTCTTCTCCCTCGAATCTGCTCCAATCAGAACATTCCAAACAGTGTCTTAACCATGATTGGCTGTCAGAGAATTATGCAGTCATAAGATGAGTTGTGTCCCTGTCCCTGGTCAAAAGTTCATTCTGAGTTTTATGGTTTTATGGTCTGGAATAAATCTATAAACATCCTGGTTTTACAGCCTGCAATAAAACTCTTTGTCTCAGAGGTCCTCAAAGGTCACACATACTCCCAACAATATCCCAGGCCTGATGTTCCTCAAGAGGTGCCCAATTAAAATACTGGTAAACAATGTGTCTTTTTACCTCTGAATAAAAGAAAAACAGTCCTCTGACTAAAGATATTTAAAACATATTTAGCCCCGTCAAGAATAAATACAACAACTCCCTCTTTCAATCCATTTTTGAAAATGGATTGATTACTCCTCTGTACTCTCCTTCAGGGTTAGTGTTTAGAACTTAAGATCAAAACCTGTAAAGCATTTTGAGAATGCAAAAAACTCAAACCCAAGAAATTTCATCAGTTTAAAACATGAAGTCTTTCATATGATACCACAACAAGACTTCCAGATTAAAATTCAAAACACACCCTGTTAAAATACCTTTTTTAACCTTAACTCCCATTACTCAAAAAATGTAAATCTGTTAATTATAAATTCACCCTCTTTTGGCATTAACCAAAAAATGTATTTTAACAATTCCCAAAAACTAAATTCAAAACCCAAAAATGTATAAGAATGTCTTACATGTGAAGAGATAATTAAATCTGACTTGATACATGTTAATACTTTGGAAGAAGCTTAGAAAATCCATGAACATATACATTCTTACTATGTTATATTCTGAAATAAATCAAACTTAAAGTGTTAAGAAACCTGTGAAATAGAAGGTATTAAGAACCCTTTAAAATGTAATCCTCGAGTCTATTTAGTCTTTCCTTTCCCTAATTCTGCTCAGCTATTCTATCTTTCTATCTAGTAGACCCTCTTTCTTTATTAATGCAAACCTTAATACAACCTTAAAAACAACTGGAAATTAAGAAATCCTGAAAATTAACTGATTAAAAATTCTTTAAGAAACCCTCTTAGGCAGTGTTAACAATCTGCACTTGTGAATAAAAAATAGTTAAACAACCTGTAAAATGCAGGAAAATGATTAATAAATGTTCAGTCTTTATATTTGTATTCTGTTCTTCTTTCTTCACTCTCGTTGTAGCCCACAATGGCACCTGGCAGCTGCAAGAGCGATGTACAGAGCTGATCAGTGTGGAGGGCTCCTATTTTTTTATGTTCCAGTTTTACTCCCATGTATACAGATAACCACTCTCTGAAATGCCAATTACTTCATTAATTGAGCATTTCCCCCAATAAACACAAATCCACAGCTGTCCCCGCTTCCAATAGCTTCAGCTTCCGTTTCAGCTTGGTCAAAACCTTCTTGACCCTCTTTAGGTAGATTCCTGCTGATCCTCGACCAGGTTCGTCGTTGCCGTGGAGCTGCATTCAGTAAATGTCTATAAAGGAACTGTCTTTTCCAAATGAAATCACACTCAGATGATTACAATAATAATCCCTCTTTAATGGTAAATTACTCCCGTAATTGACCATTCCCCAAACACAGCCAATTCATTCAGGTGCAGGAAGATGCGATCTGATGCTATTAAAAAAACCTGGTATGGAATCAAATGATTAATTTAACATTTACGCATTGTTTCTAAATTCTTCCTTACAGCTTAAAAAACCCATAGCATGTGTCATAATAGCCAGAAATATATCCCATAAGTACGCAAAAACTAACTTAGTTAGCTTGAGTTTTTCACACTTTAGCTGTCAGACCCTGTAAATTTTCCAAGTATAAATTAACAAAAACTACACCTATAAATTTAAAGTATCCAATTATCTTCAAATTCACCAAACCTGAGCATGGGAACAGAGCCATGTTTTCCCATCCAGCACCCGACAGGCCTGTCCTACTGGGGCAGCAGCTTCGTGCCTCTCCCCATTTTCCTCAGGTGCTTGCTGTGGATAAAGCCAAGAACGTTTGTTAATCTCAGCAAATTGTCTCCTGCATTGTTGTGAAAGGCAGTTATGACAAGACATTCCACAGATAAGCAGACCAGACATTCCATCCAGCCTCAACACAAAGCACCGAGCTCTCTTGCAGCCTTTGGAGTGCGTCAACAGTGGACAAACAGCCATCCACGTCCCATGCCCTAATTTGGCAAATCAATATAATCTTATTTAGTTTTACCAAACAGGTCCAGACAAGTAGATCTATGGTCTGATCACAAATACCATCAAAAGTATAGAAAAACGCAGGTTAACCTCTATCAGTCAGTCTTACCCAGTCTGCAAATTCTTTCATCACCCCCACAACTTCCTTCCTGGGCAATACATTTCAGTCTCAGCAGTCTCCCAAATCATTGAGGTGAGTAAAATATCTGAAAATTAATCAGTAAGATCAGTAGGCTCTATGTTGATGTCCTGCAAAATGGTGTCCGAAAGCAAACATAACTTTTATGTCATAATGTCTATTCCTCAGATATAAACTGCATTGATACCATTCACTAATTCTTTTCTTCAAAGTTTAGTGGTCTGTTCACAAAGTAAATAGATAAATTAAATTAAATTAAAAAAAAAAAAAAAAGGCTGGATTTTTCTGTTAGATATTGCTAAAACACCACTAAAACATTGCAATAACAAAAATAAAGGCAATAACCATCTACAAAGGTTCTATCCCCTTTTTTCTGTCCCTCTTGTAAACAGTCTCTATGGGAAAGTGGCTCTCCTGGTTTCGCTTCACTGAGGTTGAGACGAATAGCTCATATTGAACTAAACCCCTTTGAAATTCAGACTTCACACCACTTTTCCCAGACTCTGTCCCTTTAATCAATTAATAATTTCTGCTAATATAAGTATGCTACTTACAGTGAGATAAAGATGTCCAACTAGGTTCCCCTCCAAATATAACTGTTGTTGGTGTTGTCAAGGTTACCTGTGAAGCTCCTCCCATCTGAGCAATTACCAATAACGATCCAGTCTCCAACTCCCCATCACTTAAGTGTACTGGATCTCTATCAAGCTGGCTCAGACAAAAAATATCAAAATTAAAAACATCAAATGTTTAAAACAAAATCAGAGAATAGTACTGACTGATAAACACAACATAGTTTACAAAAATATTCTTCAGTTTGCTATACTTCAAATTCTATCCATATTTCTAAAGAAAAATCCAAGATTTAAATCACTGACAAAACAGCTTCCCTATACATATTTTCCTGTGGGACTTTAAAACCGTAGTGCAACACAGGCACGTCCCCTTCCCTGATCAAATTGATGTGAAAGTAACCAGGTGGTTGCTTATTGTTAGAAATTGCCAAACCTAAAGTACTTGTTTTTTTTGTTTTTTTTTAACACAATCCAATCTAAATTCAAAGTAACTTTTGCTTATATGATTCCTCTTTAAACAAACCCAAATGTGCTAACTTGCCCAAATATTGATTGTAAATAATGAAAACATTTCATACTTCAAAAACATCTGTCAGATTCTGTTAAATGAGTCAAAGATAGTCAAACTGATTTTTGCAACTAAAACTCCTCTTAAATTTTTGTAGGATACATAGTAGTCTAATTCCCCTTAGCAGTAAAACAAAAAAACATTCAATAAAGGAGGTTCAAGAGATGAGATTTCTCTAAACAAAAACTAGTAGCATTAAAATAAAAAAAACAAAAACCAGCATTTTTACAGTATCCCAATTATCCTCTCAGGCTTCTTTTTGTTGCTCCAATGATAAACACCAAATTGAATTGAAGCTTCTAGAAATGTCAAATAAATTACCACTGAATCATGTTTTCTTTAATCCAGCTTCTCAAATTAACATTTTCCAAAGTTCTCATTAATAAGCAGACCGCAATTCAGAAATCTGGGTCAGAATCCAAATCGATACAAATATATAAATTTGAGAGAGAAAAAGGAAAAATAAAAATAAGAAAAAAAGAAAATGAAATCAAAAAAATCTAAATAAATTGTCAGTTACAGAGTCCCCACTAATCAAATGGTATATTATGCCATTATTCTATGATCAGAACTGTTCTACAATGTTTTAGGACCTGTAAATTTACTCTCAGCTTCAAGTGGACTAGCTAACAATCAATAAATAACATCTGAAAGATTAATCTTAAACTTTAAAACTAAAACCAATTCTTATTTTTCAAAACAAAATGTGCATTCAAATATATGGTACAAAATTATTTCAATGTAACTGGTCCAATCACATTTTGCCTCTACACGATCAGAATAAATGAATTAGAATTTACTTCTTACTTCTAAATTAAACCATCATTTCGATCACCGCTGATATTCATTATTTGTTCTTCAACAAATCTACCAAAAAATTTAGTTGTTACTTTCAATCCTTAGACCAATTCCAAATTTATCCCCAGTCTGTTTAAAAACAAACTGATTCCTTAAAGATGACTCTGTGTTTTAATGTTTTCTTTTTTCCAAACTCAAACATTCAAATCCCACTAGTTTAGAAAATATCACTATGATAAGTGTTGTTTTGCATGGTAAAAACATTCAATTTTTAACGGAATTGAAATATGCTGGGTTACTCCTTGAGCCCCAGTTGAAATTTGATAACTCCAATTAGCATTTAGTGTCCAGAAAATCCTTAAGAATGTTCAATTGTGTAAATAATTTTACACCCGTCTCCTTTAGGTCTTTCTTTTTTTTTACATTTTTTATTTTCATTTTGTGAGAGAATTACAATACAGTGGTTACTTTACTGACATACACTACTTGCACCACTCACAAATATTTTGTTTTGTTGTATACAAAAACAATAATACATTTGAAAACTGAACAAACTGGGAAAGATAGATCTATATCAAAAGACAAAGAGATGTCTACCAGGGAGTTTTGAGAAAGAAAAATAAAAAAGGAATTTGTGATATACAGACTAGTCTTTAGGTCCAATAAAACATTCAATAATGAAAATTAATTACAGTATTATAAGGTTAACCATTCAGTAAATCTGTCTGTTCCAGACCGGCATATTTAGCCCACTTGGCCCACCGTTTATTAAATGTGTTTTTCTGAAGGCGGAGAGAGAAGGTAATCTTTTCCATAAAATAAATATCATTAACAGTACAAATCCACTCCTGCACTGTGGGTGGGTCGGGGAGCAACCAATGTCTTGTTATTGCTTTCTTACCAGCCGTTATCAAAATACCAAATAAATATTCGTCAGCCGTCCTGACCTGTGCATCTAAATTTCCTAAAAATAAAGTGGGAAACTGCATAGGTAGATTAGTGTTAAATAAACCACTTAATACTTTATGTAGCTCTATCCAGAAAGATTTAACCGCTGGGCTCTCCCAGAAGATATGCCAGTGACCAGCTTCACGGTGTCCACATTGCCTCCAGCACATAGCTTACCCTCTCTCTCCCATTTTCTCTTAACATAACCCGTGTCTTGTGACTTTTTAGACAATAGGCTTTTATAAATTCTGGAGATGATACCCTTGATTGGTTTGCTTTGGTAAGCATCAATAAATATTTTTAATATTGGGTCATTAAGGTCCGTTTCCTTACTAATAAGTTCGAAACCATTACGCACCTGGAGGAACCTAAAAAAATCAGTTCTGTCCAGGTCATAGTCTTCTTTTAACTTTTCAAAGCTTTTGAATTGTCCCTTTTCTGTAAGAGAATAGTATGTCGTTATTCCTTTCAGAATCCATGATCTAAATCCTTTATCTATTGTGTTAGGCTTAAACTCTGGATCGAAGGCACACCATTGGATAATCTGCAATTTATTACTTAATTTGTACTCATCCCTCATCATATTCCAGATTCTTAACTGTGCTTTGATCCATGGGTTCTGTACCTTATCTACAAGTCCTCCCATATGTTTGTAAGGTAGTACTGCTTGTATTGAAGGATCAACCAAACTAGTTAGTTCTACATCTTTCCATCTAGCTTGAAAGGATGGGTTACACAAATTGATTAGGGGTCGAATCTGAGCCGCATAAAAATAATCTTTAAAATTTGGTAGTGACATTCCCCCTTGCTCTTTGGGAAGTTGTAAAGTTTTGAATCTAACCCTGGGTTTTTTACCCTGCCAAATAAACCTGCAAATAATCTTGTCTAATTCAGAAAATTGTTTCAAGGAAATTTCTACAGGCAGTGCCTGGAATAAGTAGAGATATCGTGGGAGAATATTCATTCTTACAGACTCAATTCTGTGACTAAGACTAAGGAAAGAAACTGAGTTCCATCTGTGTATGTCTACTTTAATTTTCGTTAAGAGGGGGCCATAGTTTATCTCTGCTAGTGTTCTAATCCTCTTCGGCAAGTTTATTCCTAGATATTTTAACGAGTTTTGATCCCAGTTAATATGGAATTTATCCATAAGTTGCTTTGTGGGTTGATAATTAATAGTGAAAATTTGTGTCTTTTGTATATTTAATTTATATCCTGAATAGTTACCAAATTTTTCTAGGAGAGCCATTCATTTGGGGAATGAATTGGGAGGGTTACTTAAATAAACCAAGACGTCATCGGCGTATAGCGCCACCTTGTGGTCTTCCCCGTTAATGCAGATGCCTTTAATATCCTGAGTCTGTCTTATCCACGAGGCTAGGGGCTCTATATAGAGTGCAAACAGCAGGGGGGAAATGGGGCATCCTTGTCTCGAGCCCCGTTCCAGTGCAATGGCGTCAGAGAGGTATCCGTTTATTTTTATCCGGGCTGATGGTTTATTGTATAACGTACGAATCGCTCTAATAAAAATGTTGTCCATGCCAAATTGTTCTAAAACTTTATAAAGGAAAGGCCAACTCACAGAGTCAAAGGCCTTCTCCGCGTCTATACTAACTAAACAGGCTTCGGTGTTATTCTTTTGGATATGATGTAATACATGTAATGATCGTCTAATGTTGTCGTGGGTCTGTCTTTGTAAAATAAATCCGGTCTGATCGTTGTGTATTAGCCAAGGAAGAACTTTGTCCAGTCTCCTGGCAAGGATGGTTGTATAAATTTTATAATCGACATTCAGCACTGAGATAGGTCTGTACGAACTACACGCCATTTTATTTTTTCCCTCCTTGGGGATAACGGATATCACAGCCTCATTCCATGATTGGGGCATTTTAGCATCTGTTAATGTCGTATTACAAGCTCGGAGAAGGATTGGCACTAGTTCAGTTTTAAATACCTTGTACCACTCTGAGGTGTAGCCGTCTGGGCCGGGTGATTTGTTTGGTTTTAGGGTGGAGATGGCTTTATTCAGCTCCATCTCAGTTATGGGGGCTATTAATATTTCATTTTGTTCTTGCGATATAGATGGTAAATTAAGAGATTCTAAAAAGTCTTGAATTATCTGGTTACTTTCTAATTGAGGTTGTGTATACAGGCACTTGTAGTATTTTCTAAATGTTCTATGTATTTCTTCTCGTTTATATTGTATAGTTTTAGAGTCTATGTCTCTTATCTTGTGTATCGTATTGTCTGCACGTTGCTTTTGCAGTTTTCTTGCCAGGATTTTTAGGGATTTTGCTCCAGACTCATAGTAAGTTTGTTTTGTAAACATCATCTTTTTTTTGATTTCCTGTGTATATATCAGATTTATTTCGTTTCGGATAACTTTTATTTTTGTTAACGTTTCTGGTTTTTGTTCTCTTTTATGTTGTGTCTCAAGATTTTTTCTCCTTTAGGTCTTTCATTCAGAGATTAAGCTATATTTTTAAAGTCTATAGAGCCATCAGAAATAAGCCAAACATAATTTTAGCATAAATGATACTTATTTAAATCACAGAAAGAATTCATTCTCTGTACCATACAACACCGTGCTTATTAAAAATAATTTAAACCAGTTTGTTGCTTTCCAATTAACACCGTTTGCTTTTCGTTGTATTCTTATAATTACTACTTATAGCTTTATCTTTATTTAGACCAACTTAATCAAATCCTGCTTAGATCAATCAAAAAGCAAAAAATCCACCTACATAAAGATTCAAAAAATGCAACTTTTATTTTGACTATAAACTCCCCTCTTTTTAATTTTAAAGATGAAATCAAAAATTAAAACTTCACCAAGTCAGAATCGACTCATGAGTAACTGTTCTTAGTCATTTGCGTTTAATTGTAACATGCATAATTATCCCAATAACTGTACATGCTCCCCTCATGTGATAAAGCGAGCCGTCTCCGGCAAAACCAGTTAACTAAATTCAGCATGTACTTCTTAATCTTTAATCTCCGTACCGTAACAGTGCAGTTAAATGTGAAACACCTTAAATTGCCCTTCGTAGAAAACGTGCTAAAACATTGCCTAAGGGAGTAGCAAACAAAATTTATCTGAACAGTTATCTTGAGGCCGTTTTACATCCTAATTAACCAGAAAAATTTAACAAAATCCAAATTCGTTTAAGTCTTAACAAGGCAATCGTCTGCAGGAGTCTGTAATCACTTTCTATCCAAAATCAACTTTTAGCTAGCAACACACAGAACATGCAGTTATTTTCAACCACAAAACATATTGACACACAAAAGCAACCATCGCTAGCTTAGCACAGCAGCCTACAGCAACATGCTAGCGTAAACTCTCTTTGTGCAACATACCTAAAACAGTACAAAAAGTACGGCGAAAACACTCCAGAAAATCGCAACACACACTTTAGAAAATGACTTACCGCAATACCAGGACTTAATCCGCACAATTTATACCACTTTACCAAACTTTAATTCGGCACGAACAAAAACAATCTCCTGTTCGTCCACGCGGACTGAAACATATGTTTCCAAAAACCGTCCCGCACAGAAAACACCGATTCTACTACGTCCGTTACAGCCCAAAACCATTAACAAAAAAACACAACATTATAAGCGGTGACTTTTAGACCTTATTACATTATTTTATCGCGGAGGTTTAGACCAGTCTGTTACAAGTTTCGTAGTCCGCTTTGAGAAATTTCCCGGCGCCGGCCTCCAGAAAACCACTCAAAAGACTCGAACAGATGGCAGAAAACCGCCTATAACCACTAATTTATTTATCAAACATAATAGTCTATGCTGTTCTATGATAGCGTGCTATCAAGCAAAAATCACACAGAATTAGCTCAGCCATCTCACCACCTAGCTAGCTTTTAATGATTTTATCATACCCGAGTTCATTATTATATATATAACATTTCCCCACCCCCCCCCCCCCCCCCCCCCCCCCTGAACGCAACGATCTAAGCAGTCTCGCTAAAAGCTGCCTCCTGCGTAAAAACACATACACACACTTATAGACACAATCATCTCAAGCTGGAAGAAATCAGAAACACTATCTCCTATCGGACCCACAAAATTGGGGGACCATTTTCCCATTTCCAATTTACGTTGCTCATGCGCACGTTTGAAGAACGCAGCCTATACAGTAATCCGTCCAGCAGTAAGAGGGCTCCCTGGCCCTGCCGCTGCTATGCCTCGTTTGCCAGCCTGGAAGCTCTCCGACAGCGTCCTGTCTGAGCTGAGTGGCCAATCCTCAAGCCCCGATCCGCACTTTGGCTCTGATTTTGAGTCGTTGAAGGGATTGCTCCATCCCGTCCATCTGCAATCACTGTCCTCTCCCGCATCCCCGGAGAAAAACCAGCCCCCCTGTGTGCGCAGAGTAAGAAACTCCATCTCCCAGCAGGCACCGGTGTCTCTCCGCGGAGCGTAAAGAAGGTCGCAACAGAGGGACAGACGCAGGAGCAGCTCCCGACCACGGGCCCGCCACAGTTAATCTGCTCAAAACAAAAAAACATATGTAACTTGCATGACAACATTACCCAATGTTAGATTAACCAATCAATAGAATTAAAAACCACGCAACTCTGCACAAATTGTCAATAGAGCAAATACTGTCTCTTAATTATTAAAAATAACTGGATCTTGGTCCAAACTCTGCACACGTTCGAGGTCACCATTTGTTGAATTAAATATTATCAAAATAATTCAGTGCATGTTCAAAACAGAGACGAGGAACCAATTTCCAGTTCTTAACATTTATTTTGAACAGATTAACAAATATGCAGGTTTACAGAGAAAACATGCCCTAATTTTCTCTGGGACAGATAAAACCATCTGACAATTGAATGATTTTCATGTCATAACTTTTATAGACACCAGACTTCGCCAGGATTGTAGGCGTTTCTTCTCCCTCGAATCTGCTCCAATCAGAACATTCCAAACAGTGTCTTAACCATGATTGGCTGTCAGAGAATTATGCAGTCATAAGATGAGTTGTGTCCCTGTCCCTGGTCAAAAGTTCATTCTGAGTTTTATGGTTTTATGGTCTGGAATAAATCTATAAACATCCTGGTTTTACAGCCTGCAATAAAACTCTTTGTCTCAGAGGTCCTCAAAGGTCACACATACTCCCAACAATATCCCAGGCCTGATGTTCCTCAAGAGGTGCCCAATTAAAATACTGGTAAACAATGTGTCTTTTTACCTCTGAATAAAAGAAAAACAGTCCTCTGACTAAAGATATTTAAAACATATTTAGCCCCGTCAAGAATAAATACAACACTTTATAATTATTTAATTTACACATGAGATGAACAAGACATTCATCAAATTGACAAAATAGAAAGGTATTGCATTGATAAAATATAGAATGATCATGACTTAGATGTGTTTTCAGAAAAAGTAATTGTGGAAGGAGACTAATGAATATGAAGAAAACATTTTTAAATAAAAATGGCACCGGACTTAGAATTTAAAAGAAATTAGGAGCTGGCTTAGCTGCGCTGTCCCACCCCATCAAAGTATGATTATTTTCAGATAACATTAGCCAGTGTTCTTGGGAAGGTGGGCATGAGAAGGGTGATGGGAGGAGTGGGTAGGCGAAGGAAGGAGACTACCGGGTGCACTACACACTGGGTGAGCCAAAATACACACCCAGAGCCTAACCAGCACGGAAGGCGTGACACAACTCCGTACCAACCACCCACCTTCTCACTCTGCTCTGGCTCCTCCCAATGACAGAAGGGAGAACAGGTGGATACTGATGGAGACAGACTTTCCCCATGGGCGTAAAAACGGGAGGCAGTCTGTGCACAATGACTGTATGGACGCTAGCTCCCCTTTCTGGTGAAGAAAAAGTGGGGACCTTAAAAGAACACTTCCTCATGCTGAACTTTCAAGGGGAAAAGTGTATGAAATCACTTGTGTTGTGACGGGTCAAAAGTTGCTGATACAATCTGGGGACCACTTCTGCTGGACTACCAGCAAGAGCTTCTGATCGCATGGCGGCCCTGGTTGCTTGAATTCCGACCCCTTCGTGCTTCCCCCCCAGATCCTCTCCACTTAACACCTCACCCTCTACCAGGAACAATTTGAAAGTTGGGTAGATTGAAGAATTCGGCCTATAACCTCAGGTCCCTGTTTGGTGTTGAGAAAGCGTTTTTTTGCTAGCAAATTCAATACTTAAGAAAATCCAATGATGGGTGAGGGAGTGGTTCCTCACATTTCCTTATTAATATACAACTGTAACAGATGGGACAGGTATTTAAATAATATACTCTTCATCCACAGGGATATACTAAATTTAGGCTAAGCTAAATTGTAACGGAACAGTTAAATCAAATCAAAATCAAGTCAAAACTTTATTTATATAACACTTTTCATGCAGAAAGAGCAATTCAAAGTGCTTAACAGATTAGGATGACATAAGCTAGAAGGGATAATAAAATGATTGATGAAATTTTAGAATGGATGAGTATTAAAACTTAACTATAATTAAAATAAGTAAATGAAACAATCAATATAGGTAAACAAGCTAAATAAATAGTAATCAGTTAAAAGCTAAAAAAAAAGGTAAAGTCTTGAGCCTGTTCTTAAAAACATTTATACCTGTCCAGCATAGTTGAATAAAGGAAAACAGGAAAATATAGATGACTCCCCGTGCACTGCGATCCTCTGATTCAATTGATGTTGGTTTTATGTAAATTGAGCCTATGACTTTTGAACTGAAAGATCCTGACCTCATCTAGCACTTTCCTAATTCAAACTGACTTAAAGATATTGACTTGGCAAATATTTTTTGAGCTTACTTTTGCATCCCTCAATTAGGGAGGTGTTTTTGTTTACTTATCAGGAACAACAACTGTGATGCACCAAAATAACGCAAAGGTTTGCTCTTTCCCTAGGGATCTTTCAATCAGATATCTAAACAATCTCTCAGCAAAAATGGAGGGGACATCCAATGAAAAACAATGAATCAGGAAATAATAACCTTTACCTTACATTCCAATGTTAAATAACAGTTTAATTGTTGCATTTTAAAGGTTGTATTTGCATTACTATGATATATTAACATTACGTAAGTCCTTATTTTGGTATATGATCCTCCTATCATTACACATACTGAAAAAGAAAGAAGGCTGAGTTAACTGGCAGAAACTAATCTCCAATTGGACAAAACATCCTGCAAGGGTACTCAGGACTCAGAAAAGATAAAAAAACCATTATATTATAATACAAAAGTATTATTAATAGGGGAAAATGATATAGCGAAGATTTAATATAGTTACCAGCATTTTATGCTATTTTTTTCAGATTATGATTCTTTTTAACTTAAAGAGGCTATATGGAACTTTTCCCCAAAAATAAACGTATCATTAGCCTTTTGCTTTGACCATTTATGACTAAAACATCTTTTGATGAGCATACTGACACCTTGTCAGCTCACCGTGCCTGCATCTATAATCCTGATTCCCACTTTTCCTTTTTTTTGTCGGGTTGGATTTTTCGCGCGCTTTGTCTGTGGATGTGACATATGCGCATTCATGTTAAACGTTTCAGATTACCACCGCTACTGAGCGATTAGCCTACACTCGCAAGCGGTGTAATGGATTGGACAAATACACAGAAGAGACCTTGGACAACTATGACACCAACAGGAAGTCAACATAAAACTTCAAAAGGTAAACCCATGACAAGTGCCCGGAAAAGATCGAAGATCGTTTTTGGCCACAGGTGTCAGTCGTGAGTTGAAATTTCAGGAAAATCCATGAAGCCTCTTTAATGACCGATCGGCTAATTAAATAAAAAATTTTAATCAGGAATAAATTTGACTTATATAGTGGGTCACTGTCACAAGCAAACACTATTTGTCTAGCAAATTGACACAGGGCTGTACACAATTTAATTTTTTTGCGAAGTAGTAATGTATGGTTGCAGTACTTAAAAATATTTGGAATTTAAAAGGATTATGCAAAATAATAAGTAGGTTTAATATTTTTTCAATAAATTACGGTTTGGATGAAGTTTATGAAGGCCAGGTTTGGAGACACTTTTGCTCCGAGTCTACTGACAAACCTGTAATGGGGATTTTTTAACACCTGTCGGGGTTAAGTGGATAGGTGGTGATTGATTACATACAACATGGTAACTCTGGTCAGGGGTTACAGATTCCTTGTAGTAACCACTCATTCGCTCACACATTGGGGTGACGCGTATGGATTTAGACCTGAGGTTAAAATTCGCTACCATAACTACGCAGACAGGGCTGGTTTGCAACAGGCCCGGTTTGCAACAGGCCCTCCAAATTACTTTGATGGCCATCAAGAATCATTAGTATTCCAGACCAAAATGTGTTACTTTCATGAGATGTTCACAAGCTTATGCTCCCAGGTCCAACAGCAGATGGAGAGCTCCAAGTCTCCTCTGATCCCAGAGGTGCGGCAGCTGACAGCTCTGGTCAAGTCCCTGACTAAAACTCCTGGAGGGGTCCAAAATCCAGCTCCTGAACCCTCTGAGGCAGAGGGGTGTGGCTACGTGTCTACAACAGAAAGCATGAGAAGCTCAAGTGGTTAAGCCAGTTCCAGATGACAGCTGGGAACACACAAGCAGTGCAGCTTCACAGACAAGGCATAGCGGGCTCCATGTAACACCACTGGTTTTGGTGTGCTAAAGCGACGGAGGCTGGCCGCACCCTCCAGCACACTCAGCAGGATCCGCAGGATTACACCGCATAAAGAGGGTGAGAAGGGTTTTGACCAAGCTGAAGCTGAGGCCACTGGAGGCGGGGCCTGACTCACCCAGAAGAAATTGGTGGTATGGGGGGAAATGGTTAATTAATGAAGTAATTACCATTTCCAAAGAGGGAATATCTTATACCAGCTGAAACAGCTGAAAGAAAAAAGCTGGAAAGCTAAAACCAGGAGCACTCCACAATGTTCAGCTCTGTTACATCGCTCCCGCAGAGGGGCCTTCAACGGGAAGCAAAGAAATAAGAACAGAAGATAAATATACATAAAAAAAGACTGAATAGACTTTTTAAACATATTTTTTCATTTTACAGGTTTTAATCATTTTTAATAATTTAACCATTTTTATTCACAGGTCCAGTTTCTTAATACTGCCTAAGAGGGTTTCTTAACACCCATTTTAATCATTTATTTTTTAGGATTTCTTAACATCCAAGTATTTTAAGCTTTTCTAAAATGAACAAAGAGGGTCCTCTAGATAGAAGGATAGACTAGCTGACTGGAAAGGGTTAAAAGTTCACCTGCAGCGTGTGATGACTGTCAGAACAAGGTATTACCAGGCAGACTTAGGGAAAGGAAAGATTAGAGGGACTCCAGAAGTTAAATAGGTTTCTTAACACCTCCATTTTAATAAAAGGTTTCTAAACACCTAAGCTTTAATTAAAATATTTTAATAAAGGTTTCTTAACACCTCCATTTTAATAAAAGGTTTCTTAACACCTGAAATTTAATTAAAAGACTTTACTTAAGGTTTCTTAACACCTACAGTTTTCAGTTACATATATTCTGCATTTTATTCAAGTTACTTATAGCATCATAATGTTAACTGATTGTCAATTGTGGTTTTTCATTACACTTTGGTTTTTCGTTTGCATTGTGTTTCTTTGGGGTTTGCTGACAATTGCTGGAGTTTTCAGCTTGCCTCAAAGGCAATTTAAAACTAGTTTGTGCGTGAAACCAAAACATTGCTCAGTGCATTAACTAAAACCGGACTCCACCTCCAAGATGTACCTTGGGAACCATCCCAAGTTGCTATGTGGCTTATTGTTGTTTAGCTTCCTCGTAGTCTATATTATCTTTTATCTTTGTGGGGAATGGCCCTACAATGCCACTACTCGGCAGGCCAAAAAGAAGTTCCTCTGAAATCACACAAGCTGAATCCTGGTGCGAAGGATCAACAAGGTCTAAATATGGTAATCAAATATGTATCCCTGCAAACACTTCAGGAGTAATCAAAATTCCCTTAAATACTTTAAGCTCTGGGAGATTCAAAGGTAGTGATTATGTTGGATATCCCCTTTGGTATTTGACTAACAATCAGGATGATCATAGCTGGACAGCTCTGGTTGCTGATCCACCAGGATATTATTGGAGTAGCTACACCACCTCACAAAATGCCAAACACCAGTGAAAACTATTTAAAATAGCCAAAGTAGGGGAAAAGCTGTTAATAACCGTAAATCTGACTCGAGGCAATCTACACCCCCCAGGATTTGTTCCAGATGATGATTGGATCAGTGGGTGCTGGTACTTTTTAATCTGGGTATATAAGGGAGGGGCGTATATCTCTTTCCCCTTTACACTATTCCAGGATCTGACCACGGTCAGCCCTGCAATACGCCAAAATGACATTTCAGAACAAAAGGGCATTATAGTCAAAAGTGAACCCACTCCAGATGACTATTTTGAATTAATGACAGGCATTTGGGAATAAATAATTATTGGTTATTAATGGTTGAGAAAACAGGCAATTCAGTAGGTCAAGATTGTGTAGTTTGCATGGGTCCCAGACCTCTCTTAACCCTCTAGGCGCCAAAGTCGCAATATTGCAACAAGCAACATTGCGACTTTAACGAGCCACAGCTGGAGATAGGGCCACTAAGTTAATTACTACTTTACATCAGGAGATGGCGGACATGTGTACCTTTAATCTTGGACACCTTTTTGGGTGTGTTACCATGGAAACGTTTGGAGTAAATCGGCCTTTAAGTCAGCGCCGCGAGCGGGGGACGCGAGGTACGGCTGCTGCGGTTACAGTATAGAGAAAGCGAGTTTTAGAAAGATAAAACTTAAGAGGCCGAGATGTCGGAGTTCCCCGCCGTAAAGTATTGGCCTATTCAGATTCTGAAGAGAAATATTTACCTCTGATCTGTTCAGTTGTCCCGGGAGAAAGTGAAACTAAAATGTACCGCAGCAACAGCCAGTCCCGTTTCGCCATTACCCTCCACAAGCAGCACATTCCAGCTCTGCATCACGTTCTCCCGGTGAGAGAAAGGTATGTGTTCGGGTAGCTAGGTGGTCATCACAACGCTAATTGTGACCGAGGTGGGAGGGATGTAAAAATCAGTGGAAATAATAGCAGATGCGATCGAAAACAGGAGAGAAAAAAGACCGCTTATAAGCGAGTAAACAGCAGAAAAGTTCTCTATCCCGCTGCAAGTGAGGATGATGATAATGATTATTTTGGTGAGGTTTGCTTGACAGATGAGGAAGAGTAGGATCACCAGTGGATCAGACAATTTGATGAGCCTGTTAGATATATTTGGGACAGATCTGTACAATTCTGTGGCCAATATTTTCTTTCTGTTGATTTTATATAGTGAACAGAGTAACGGAGCCACATAAGAAAGGACATAAACAGATATATCCACCTGTTCTTGAAAAAAAGCCAAAAAAATGAAACATACAGATGTAGAAAATACATATATAGAAAAATCTAAATAAAAAAAATAAAATTATTGATGAAAAAAAAGTTTTAAACAATGTCAAAAAGCAAAAAATTGTAAAAGTCATACAATCCAATAGTGCCAACGCCTGATGATGTCATAATATGCAAATTAGATATGTGATTTTGCTCCTATCACAAACTTTGGATCATACTGAAGATTTTTCTAATTTACAGTGTACCTTTATCTATAACCATATTAAAGCTACAACATTTTGAACTAGTGATATCAAAATGGAATATTTTATAGAAAAACCCCCGGCTCCTAGAGGGTTAAGAGTAGTACCCACACCAACTGAACTTAACATTTCATGTTTAGTTTCCTTGCTCTCAAAGGTGAATCCAGCTCCTGAATGTAAGCAGTGGGAAGATCAATTTACCATAGCAGATAACCGCTCTAACCCTCCATTTTTTGACAGCAATGTAGCTCTAAACAATTTCACCTGTTTTCACAACACCTCCCCAGGTAATAAACCGGTAGGTACAATGAACTCCTCCTATTGCTCCTCGATCCAAAACTTTACCAACCCATTCCAGGCTAGAGTAGACATTAGGTGGTTTTGCTGTGGTAAGACTTTACGATCAACTGTACCCAGAAATTGAACAGGATTATGTACACCTGTAACATTAATTATGCCAGTTGTAGTGTTCATGTATTCCCCTACAGGAGAAAAACTTATGACCCAACATGCAGGAAGCAGATCAAAGCGTGAAACTCCTTTTTCCAGCTCCTGATCCCACTTACATTGATTCTACAGGTGTTCCCAGATGTGTACCTGATGAATACAAATTGGTTAATCAAATTTATGCTGGATTAGAGTCTACTCTTTGCTGGTGGTGCACCATAAACAAGAATGTTGACAGAATAAATTATATTCATTACAATGTCCAGAAAGTAGCGAATAACAGTAGATATGGATTTGAAGCACTACATGAGCAATTTAGAGCATCCTCCCTTATGGCCTTCCAAAACAGGATTGCAGTAGACATCTTATTAGCTGAAAAAGGTGGTGTATGCTCAATTTTTGGTGAAAATTGCTGTACATTTATCCCCAATAACACAGCCTCCAATGGAAAACTAACTAAAGCAGTAGAAGGACTTAGATCACTCTAAAACAGGCTGAAAGAACAATCTGGTGTAGATACCTCGATGTGGGATGATTTGCTAAATAATGTGTTCTGTAAGTGGAAAACTCTGGCAATGTCTATAATGGTTTCCTTAGCAGTATTTGTGTCAATTATGGTGTTGTGTGGATGTTGCTGTATTCCTTGCATCCGTTCCTTAGTTACCAGGTGTATTGAGAAGGCAGTGGGTGATAACTTACAGGGTCAATACATGTTGCTTCCCCTCCAGGACCCTGAAGGAAACATTCAGAGAAAGTAGTTCATCCGTGATTAACACGGATGAAAAGAGGGAATTGAAGTAGTAAGAATATATAAATATAAGTCATTAGGGTCATGTACTCAAGTAAAACTGTTGTGAACCTGTGATCAGTGGGAACTTAGTGTATAAAGCTGGTCTGTGATATCTAGCTTCCACAGTTACTGTCACAAAACACATCTGCAGGCTTCCTGAGAACATCTCTGTGAGGTATTGTATTCTTAATCCCATATTATTATACAGTGTAGTCAATAATAATTAACATGTGTGTGTGCTCATAAAGGAGAACAATGCTGAGTCTTTTAAAACTGAGTTTGGGAGCAGAACAAGGAGTGAAAGGGAGCTACAAACGGCTGTGCCGGGATAATGAGAAACATAACTCAAAAATGAAGTGTTCAAGGTCCCGAAGAAGCGTGGGAAAATGTGTGATTCTTTTGCTGACAATGTATGTGTATGTGGTGCTATGAAAAAATACTGGGTGTGTTCAACCATGATTCTTTGTTGTTGTGCTGCAAATAAAAGTGTGATGCACTGTTTAGAAGTCAGTCACGACAGTCCTCTGTCCTGACTCCATCGGAATCACGTGCGTGCCTTAAAACAGAATTCTGGTGTCTTTGTGTTTTTTTTTTCTCTCTGTTTCTGGGTTTACTTCTATAAAGGTCCCGCTTAAGGAGAGTTGGGCTCAACAGACCAGTAGTCAGCAGTTTCACATTGGAGATGGGAGTTCATCCTGCAAAATAAAAAAAAGAGAATAATCGTCTAACCTAAACAATTCTTAGCTTCCTTTCCTGGCTTTAAGATTGGTACCACTACAGCTTGCCTCCATGCTGAAGGCAATACCCCCTGCTCCCATTCTTTATTAATAAGTGCCAATACCTCATGCAAAACCATTTCATTAAAATGCTTAAAAATTTAATATACTAGTCCATCTTACCTGGTGCGGTTTTAACACCTCTACTTATTGCCTTCTGCAATTCCTTAATTGAAAAGAATAAATTACCCGGATCAGAATTATCATCACTTACCTCAACTTTATACTCTTGATTATTCAGAATTCTGTTCCTCTCCCTAATCCAGTGGTTCCCAAAGTGTGGGGCACGCCCCCTAGGGGGGGCGTCGTGCCATTGCAGGGGGGCGCGAGACAAATGAATGATAAACAAAATAACAAAATCACTACTTGACAGCTAGCAAAATGGTCAAAGCTGGACATTGAAACTGAACTCAGGGTGGCAGTCTCACAACTAAAACCCAGATTTGAGAAGATCTGCAGCAACAAGCAGGCTCACACCAGTCACTGAGAAGATGGCAGGATTTAAGTCATTTTTTATGACAAACCTTTATTTTAATTTATTTTCCTCTCAGGGAGTTGTTCATAATTATTATCCCTTTTTGAACAGAGAACCTTTCTTTTAAAAGAATGAATGGATCACAGTGTGGAATTTTGTTACAACAAATTTAAAAAAGAAAAGCATTACGTTGTTAAGATGCTTGAAAAAATTACACTGACAGCAAAAATACTGTTGTACAGACTACAATTAAAAATTTACCCTTACATTTTTTACACTGGTAAGACTGTTTGTTGTTTTGTTACTTGAGGTTGTATTTTATTGTTATGCAACCCGTTGTTTATTGCAGTCAGCCCTTAATTCGTCCAATTTTCTTAATAAAAGGGTGAAAGTGAAATAAACTGCAGTGTACTCTGATTGGACAAGGTGTGTGAGTGAGAGAATTTGTGCGGGGAGGGGGGGGAGGGGGCGTTTGGTGTTATGTAAACCAAAAGGGGGGCCCAGAAGAAAATGTTTGGGAACCACTGCCCTAATCCCATTCTCTCCTATATAATCACCACTGTGGACCTCCTGGAACTTCTTAGCAAGCATGCTTGCCTTCTGAACATTACTTCGGGCCACCACCCCTCTATCCTCAAGCACTGGAATAGCCCTACGTCTACAGCGCTACTTCTGAGGGAAATTTCTTAAATAATCTATATACTTTTTTCCTTGCCCTTATAGCATCAGAACAAGCTTTATTCCACCAGGGCTCACTTACCCTATTCCTCCCACCAACCTTGCCAGGGATGAACTGACATACATTCTGTGAGATTATTTTACACAAGCTGTCATTCCATTCCGCCAAAGAGTCATCCCTAACTTTACCCAAATCCCTAGTGTATGGAGAGAAAATAGTATCATATCTTTTGTGTGTGCATAAAACTTGAGTTGTAACTTGTGTCTGCCTCTTTGTGTGTAACTTTTGGATTTGTGTGTGTGTAATACTTGATTAATGAGGGATTGCTGAGAATTCCACGACGCAATCTTCTGTGGTTCTGTAATTTCTACACTAAACATTGTATTGTAATAACTCTTTTTGTAAAGTGCCTTGAGATGACATCTGTTGTGAAATGGCGCTATATAAATAAACTGAATTGAATTGAATTTGTAACCCATAAAAACAATTTGTGTGTAACTTTGTGTACTTACAGTTGTAATCAAATATACACACAAATATCAAAAACTCACAAGTACGAAATACGAAATACATGCACAACTTGAAATTACACCAGCTTAAAACTAACTATGAATTCAAAATGACTCCTACACATACAATCCTCAAATATGTATGCACCAATCGCCTGATACACACAGACAAGACCACAGATCATAGTTACAACTGCAAGACTGGGGGTTGAGACTCTTTTCACGTCTGGAGATTTGTGCGTAGATAATGCGTTTGAATGCTGATCGAATGCTGGGTTATATGAGTTTTTTCTCCACCATTTCCCTCCAAACGTTTTTCCTTCTATAGCTGTTACTGAAGTGACACATACTTGTAAAAGAAAGAAAAAATGAATGTGGCAGCACTCGAAATGTACTGTTTTAAACCTAAAAAAAAATAAAAATATATATTATCCTTTTCTGAGATGTAGAAATAACATGGGGAAAAAAATAAAAAAATAAAAAAACTACCACTAGGTGGTGGTCTAGTTGTGTTTGCTGAAGAAATCTGGTAGTCTGAGAGAGTAAGGTCTAGCTGCAGCCGTAGCCCCTACAAAACACGCCCTCTGGTGACTCAAGCTCAACTGAAGCAACATGGCCGCCGCAAGCCGTGTCTCTCCAGGCAGGAGAAATCACTCATAGCAGCTCTTCAGAGATTCCTCCCTCGGCCCCAACCCCTGGAATGATGGTAAGTTAAGCGTGTTTCCTTATGTATTTATTTGTATACTTTTGTAAGTGCTAATACACTATAATAAAGTTATTTTAGGCTTGCTAACATATCAGTTCCGAAGGCTGCAAATTAATCTAGCAGGTGCTTTAGTTTAGGTTACTCAAGCCACCTGAAATGTATTTAATCCTTCATTCATAAACATAAATATAAGCATGTACAGAGGGTATAACTGACTTTTTTTCACTGCAGTATCAGTTTTGATCTTGATAAATTTGCTTGAATTAAAGCCAAGCAACAAGAGGCAAGCGAAAATTTACCATAACAAGGCGTAGGCACACCTGATCTCTGTTACAGAGTAACGTGAGGTTACAGACTTAAGTACATTCTTTATGTTTTGTTAGAAATCAAATTAATGTAAGTGTGAGCTCTGTTAATGTTGAAACATGCAGATGCCCATATCACACAGCATCAAGATTTTACCCTGTTATGTTGGAAGCGGTTTAGAAAATGGATGGATGGATCGATGTTGGAGAAGCTAAAATCTACTAAAGAAAGATTCACTTTTATACAAACCAACTACTTTTTCCAATTGTATCTTTAAAAGTATAGACTTTTTACTACATTTGAATTCCTATTTCATGAATCATAAAAATACTACAGGCAGAACTCTTTCAGAAATGTTGATTTTTGCTAATTAAACTTTTTGTCTTGTTTTAGGGGCTAAAGGGAAGACTGCTTCTTCTGGAAGAAATATATCCTCACTGGGGCAAAGAATTTGCTAACTGTAGCATGGAGGTAGAATAAATCCAGTTATTCACTTTGTGCTTAAAATACAGTATTAACAACCTTCAAACACCACAGAACCTATGATCTCAGTATACTGTAGTTCCTCTAGTTGTCTGTTGTAAAAAAGAGTCTTGCTTTCACAGACTTACACAGTTATCTGTTTTCCCCTCTTTGCTTGTTTTCTGTCCACGTTTTTAGTAAAATTTCTTAGAAGACCTGAATAAGAAAATAATTCCACGCACATGTGTGCTACATATATAATATTTAACAACTCAAGTTAATGTACAATTCTTTAAAAGTTTCCTTTTTTTTTAGTCTGGGTTTCTTGATTTCCTCTGTTTCAGACATGAAACGGCAAAGGGAGGCTGATGAGAGAGGAGAGACAGGTAAACAGATAGATTCTGTTTAAACAATTCTGTTTATTCTTGACATATTTGTTGTTT
This sequence comes from Apricaphanius iberus, assembly GCA_028564705.1. Classification (NCBI taxonomy): domain Eukaryota; kingdom Metazoa; phylum Chordata; class Actinopteri; order Cyprinodontiformes; family Aphaniidae; genus Apricaphanius; species Apricaphanius iberus. The sequence continues at coordinate 28,059 of JAPXFQ010001698.1, read as the reverse complement.
AGTTTTATATTTGATATGAATAAAGTAACTGAAACAACTAGTGATTCTCATTATTATTTTCACAGTTTATTTACAATTGGTTTTAACATGACCATAAAGCTAAACTCTGAACAATCTAAAAATGTCAAATGAATGTAAATAAAAACAGTATAACAATAGGTAAAGGACATAAAATAATTAGAGAAGGAAGGTGGCTTATTTGATATTTTTTACTTACAGGATGAACCTGAATAAACGTTTACTGGGCCATTCTTTAAACTTTAATAGAATAAACAGAAAGTGTCTGGTAGATGTGCTGGATCTACTAAAGAAAAATCAGATTTGGATGAGGAGCTGTGACATAGAAGTGGAATATCATACAGGCAGTCTGCAGGGAGTGCTCTGGCTAGCTTCATTATAGTGTCCACTGCATCGTCCATCAACAAATTTTGGAACTTCTCAATCCAAAATTGTCATATCGCTAAAATATATTAACAGGACAGTTGGTCGCACCAGAGAACCCCACTGACTGCCTCCAAACCACCTCTTCCTAATCTTCTGCTATTCTTCAAGCTCATCCTCAAGGACCACAGCATCATCAGTGCTGAAGCAGATGTGGAGAAGCCTGCATGCTGAGATGACCTGAATTGTTGTAAATGGAAAATTGTTGGATATTGCCACTTGGTTTTGTTAAAAAAAAAAAAAAAATCCAATGAGATATATTCAGATTACCATTTTAAAAGCAGTTATTCAAATTCAGTTTCTGATGACAAAGTATCTTCATGATTCAAAAATAGAGATTTGATTTAAAACAAAACATAAAGAATGTACTTAAGTCTGTTTCCTCACGTTACTCTGTAACAGAGATCAAGTGTGCCAACGCGTTGCTATGGAAACGTTTCCCTTGCCTCTCGTTGCTTAGCTTTAATTCAAGCATAGTTATTAAGCTCAAAACTGATACTACAGTGAACAAAAGTCGGTTATACTTTCTGGACATGCTTATATTTATGTTTATGAGTGAAGGATTAACTACATTTCAGGTGGCTTGAGTAGCCTAAAGCACCTGCTAGATTAATTTGCAGCCTTCGGAACTGATATGTTAGCAAGCCTAAAATAACTTCATTATAGTGTATTAGCACTTCCAAAAGTATACAACAAAATACATAAGGAAACACGCTTAACTTGCCATCATTCCAGGGGTTGGGGCCGAGGGAGAAGCTCTCTGGAGAGCTGCTATGAGTGATTTCTCCTGCCTGGAGAGACACGGCTTGCGGCGGCCATGTTGCTTCAGTTGAGCCTGAGTCGCCTGGAGACGTGTTTTGTAGGCGCTACGGCTGCAGCTAGACCTTACTCTCTCAGTCTACCAGATTTCTTCAGCAAACACAACCAAACCACCACCCAGTGGTCGTTTTTTTTTTTGTGCTATTTCTACATCTCAGAAAAGGATAATATTTTTGAAAAAAAAAGGTTTAAAACAGTAAATTTCGAGTGCTGCCACATTCATTTTTTCGTTCTTTTACAAGTATGTGTCACTTCAGTAACAGCTATAAAAGGAAACACGTTTGGAGGGAAATGGTGGAGAGAAAACTCATATAACCCAGCATTCGATCAGCATTCAAACGCATCATCTACGCACAAATCTCCAGACGTGAAAAGAGTCTCAACCCCCGTCATGCAGTTGTAACTATGATCTGTGGTCTTGTCTGTGTGTATCAGGCAATTGGTGCATACATATTTGAGGATTGTATGTGTAGGAGTCATTTTGAATTCATAGTTAGTTTAAGCTGGCGTAATTTCAAGTTGTGTGCGTAAATTGAATTTCGTACTTGTACGGTTTTCATATTTGTGTGTACATACGATTACACAACTGTAAGTACACAAAGTTACGCACAAATTGTTTTTATGGGTTACAAATCAATTATTACGCACACACAAAAGATATGATACTATTTTCTCTCCATACTAGTGCATCCGTCAACAAACTCATTCCACTTTGCTTGCCTGTGCAGGCTGCGTTAGCACTGTCTGCAGAAAATAGTTAGCTAATGACATCACCATCAGGCTGAGCACAGCACCACGGCTTAAACTATAAACAGGCACCCAGAAATAAATACAATAAGCGTACAACCTACAGGTAATCAGGCAGTCGTTTGTACATCCAGTAACATGTAAGAAAGTAGAGATAGCTAAGAGCTAGCCCGCAGAGTTATGCTGATTTCCATTTGTCTCGGAAGTCCGAGTTGCTGTATACGAGAACGTGACGTAATTCCCCACTTAAAACGTTCCAGTTTATCTCACTAGACTCAGAGTCGGAAAGAACATGGATCCTTTGAGGGCAACAGCTGTCGAGGGGCAGGCTAGTCATTGTTATTGTTGTTGGCGACATAGCATCTTCAGCAGACCAGCATGAAAAACAAAGCTGTACATTGTATTGCACGCACAGCAAGGCTGTGCAATGTCAAAATTGGTGACCGGATAAAAGCAGAAATGTAGTCAAGTGTGTAAGAGCATTTAAAAACGACAATGAAATGACCAACATAGTACAAATACAAAGAAAATCGACTCAACTACGGGTGCAGCCATCTTTGTCTCAAAGCTGCCTGCTCTACTCTGTCTACTATCAGACATCCGAGTTGGAGCTCAAAATTTCCGACCTAATGGGGGTGTGTCTCGGTGAAATGACTGGAGACAACTGTGAGATTTCCGACTTTCCCACTCAGAAAGGTTAACTGGAACGCAGCATTAGCTTCCAGACCGTTTCAAACAGCTGACAAGCTATGGGATGAAACTCCTCAGATATTACCCGTGCCAGTTCAGTTTACAGATGTCTATATTATGAGCAGATCCGGTCAGGAGACTGGATCCCTGGATGGATGGATCATCCACTCTAACTCAGCCATAGACAGCGGCATATTTCATCAGCTGGAAACCTATTAAGTATTATTACCGTCCTTTTTTCTTCTATTTCTGCAGCCTACAGCGCTGCACGTTAACCATGCTGATAGATGTTTCCTTCACTGCCATGTCTGCCCTCCAGAGAGAAGCTGGGGGGCGGGCGCATGGGTGCTTGACATCAGGTTTCAATGTGTCCATATTATTTCAGACGCAATGTCATGAAACTGCTCTCCAATAATTACCATAATGAGACACCCGTACACACCGTTTTACTCAAAAACGTTGTGTAAAGTGCCCCTAAGAGCAATTTAAAGTAACCAAATAGTTCAACATTCTTCACTTTGAGAGGTACTACCTGCATAGAACCCACACAAGTATGAGGAGAACAAGTATAATCCATGCAAGGAGACCATGGAGCCAAACTCAAACCCAGGAACCAACAACTGTGACTTACAGAATTCAGTACTTTGCATTTCCAACAGATTTTCTAGTTTGCAGCTGGAACATAGTTGGTTTAGGCCAGCCTACACCATTCCGAATAATTATTGGTAAGGAATGCGTACAAGCTACACAAAGGTCATACAATGATGCGTTTGATTTGATTTTTTTTTTTAAAGTTTGAAAATCAGTCTGTCCTTCGAGCCGGAGTTGAATCAACGACCTAAGGATGTCCACATTTGCTCTCTACAGTCTTCCGCTCTACCAGCTGAGCTATCGAAGGCAGCAGAACGTTTCACTAATGACATGCGAGACGTCGTTACCGAGCTGACTTGTGTAGCGCATATATCTGCAATAACTATTATGGAAGAGTTTGAAATGAGATTAGTTGCCAAAGTTAACAGACCCTAAGTGTCCAAGTCCAGTCCTTGACCAGCTTTCATGTTTTCTAGATTTTCCTGCTGCAGCACAGGTGATTCAAATTGTTTAATGTACACAAAGCCATCTTGTGGAGCCATATTTTATTGGAGTCATTTGAATCAGGTATATTGATTTTGAGAAATATGTTTAAAATTTCTCTCAGAACTTGTCTATCACATTTTGTAAGAGTGATTGCTCTTCTCTGGTAGAATGAGTAAGGATTGGATCATGAGAAAGTTACTAAGTGCTTATTCTGTAAAATGGAATGCCGTGACCTGGATCCAAACCGAGGGTGCTGTGACCACAACGCAGAGTACTAACCACTATACGATCACAGCTACTTGCTGCCACATCATTCTTGTCAGTCCATCGTCACTGGTACACCTGACAAAGGCACGCCTGAAATTCTTGACAATCATGGAAGCTTTGAGCAATATATTTGCTCCCATGGTCGACACCTGTCCAATTGTAGTCCTTCCAGGTCTGCTTCCTTCAGGAATTTCAGTCTTTTACTTCACTCATTCAAGGTCCCCAAAATTTGTAATTAACGGTAAGGCATGCATTCAAGCTACACAAAGGTCATACAAGGATGCGTTTAGTGTAGGCTGGTTTATCATGACAGAGAAGGGCCAACATTTTCACACACGATGATTAATGATAAACAGCACATTTATTCTTTTGATTTTATTGTTTGTTGAAAAGTTTGAAAATCAGTCTGTCTGGAGTTGAACCAAGCGACCTAAGGATGTACACATTTGCTCTCTACAGTCCTCCGCTGTACCACCTGAACTATTGAAGGTAGCAAAACTTCTCACTAATGACATCCATGACTATTTCACTGAGCTTACTTGTGTAGCGCATTTATCTGCAATAACTATTATGGAAGAGTTTGAAATGAGATTAGTTGCAAAAGTTAACAGACCCTAAGTGTCCAAGTCCAGTCCTTGACCAGCTTTCATGTTTTTGAGATTTTCCTGCTGCAGCACAGGTGATTCAAATTGTTTAATGTACACAAAACCATCTTGTGGAGTCATTTGAATCAGGTGTATTGATTTTTAGAAATATGTTTAAAATTTCCCCCGGAACTTGTCTATCACATTTTGGAAGAGTGACTGCTCTTCTCTGGTAGAATGAGTAAGGTTTGGCTCATGAGAACGTTACAAAGAACCTTTTTCCCAGAACGTTACATTCTTGTCAGTCCATCGTCACTGATACACCACACAAAGGTCATACAATGATGCGTTTAGTGTAAGCTGGTTTATCATGGCAGAGAAGGGACAACATTTTCACACCTGATGATTGATGATAAACAGCACATTTACAATTTGATTTTATTGTTTGTATAAAAGTAGTCAGTCCTTTGAGCCGGAGTTGAATCAGCAACCTAAGGATGTCCACATTTCCTCTCTACTCTCCTCTGCTCTACTTGCTGAGCTATTGAAGGTAACAAAAACTTCTCTCCAATGACATGTTACACGACGTTACTGAGCTGACTTGTGTAGCGCATATATCTGTAGTAACTATTATGGAAGAGTTTGAAATGAGATTAGTTGCCAAAGTTAACAGACCCTAAGTGTCCAAGTCCAGTCCTTTACCAGCTTTCATGTTTTTGAGATTTTCCTACTGCAGCACAGGTGATTCAAATTGTTTCATGTACACAAAGCCATCTTGTGGAGCCATATTTTATTGGAGTCATTTGAATCAGGTGTATTGATTTTGAGAAATATGTTTAAATTTTCTCTCAGAACTTGTCTATCAGATTTTGTAAGAGTGATTGCTCTTCTATGGTAGAATGAGTAAGGATTGGCTCATGAGAAAGTTACAAAGTGCATATTCTGTCAAACGGAATGCGGTGACCCATCCGGGAATTGATCCTCAACTGTCCGGGGTTGATGACGGGGACGACGATCCAGCTGTTCGAGTTGAACCAGCAGACACTTGTTTTTTTAATTTTTTTTTAATCTTTTATTATGAAAACCAATAAATAGATTACACAAACAAAATCCCACGCAGGGGATTGTATACATGTCCATCATCCATACGTCATATATCTCATCACAAACCACAGACTACACACACACACACCCACACACACACACACATACAATTCCTATTCCTCACACATAGCCAACAGATCCCAAAGACACACAGATGTTATACATGCAGAATTTACATCTCACAGCATAGCACATACATACCCAATAACATTCACATAATTCATGCATCTGAAATACATACACTATTACACCATGAACACACCCCTCCCTCCTCAGAGGATTCCCATCCAACTCCCCATTACCCAATCATCTACATCAGCCATCTACACAGCAAAGACCCACGATGCACCCCTAGGCCTTATAAACCCACTACCCCACAAGAAAAACCGTGAGAACTCCTCCTCCGGTAAATACATAGGAACGAATTTTAAAGTCCAGCTCTGCACTCCGTAAGTTGTTATACTTGACATATAGCGAGGTCCACAGCCCCTCGCTCCGACATCCCGGGATTTCCCTCTCCCACACCGCCTCTGCTGCTGGCCTCCTCTCCAAAAGGCCCACAAAACATCCATACGAGTCACATCCTCCAATCTACATCTCTTATCACCACAGTTCATGTATAGGATAGGCAACCCAGGGTCCTTCCCTCCACTAAATTCCGTTGTGATTCTCTTCAACCACTCACTTGGCAAGGCCAATTTAATAATCTCCAAATATCTCAGCATTCTCTCCTTATTTACATCGTCACCACTCTCGCACAACGTATCATAAATCACACCGGCATTCAGAAAACCTGGTACATATTGCCGCACCAAATATTTCACCAGTCTAATTCCCGTTTCAATAAATAATTTGTCACAAAGAGGCCTTCCCCTGAATCTGATTTTATCATTCAAAAAGAGCGGTTGTTGGTGCACCTGCTCCACAGTCAACGAACCCATCTCCATCCGCTCCAGCACACGCGCCCACGCATCCAAAAATTCAACATAAAACACTGGCAAGCCCACACACATAGTCCTTCAAGATCATAAAAATCTCTTCCAATCCACAACCAGTCACTCTACCCAAAAAATAACTCAAGAAACTCATCCACGCATGCTCATCCCTCCTGTACAAATATCTTAACATCTTACATCTACTTACCACCAATTTTATCTCAAAATCACAACTTCAATCCACCTCTCCTATACCCCGCTATCATTACACCTGACCTCCAGACCAAACCTCCTCATCATCTCCTTCAACTCTGTCCTAGCCCACAGAGGCATATCCAGCACAGCTCCAACATAGATCATCATTGACAATACGAGCGCATTAAAAACCGTCACCCTTCCCTTCATCGTCAGCTTCCTCGCGTGCCACGCTGGTAGCACCCCTCTCGTCTTCCCCTGGAGCCCGGTCCAAGTAGCATCTCTTGCCGCAGTATCCTTTCCAAACGTTATTCCCAAGAGCTGCATTCCATCTTCTTTATTTTCAAACCACCACCTGAACTCAGCAAGCTCCTGCTCTCCTATTTTTATAATGCTAGATTTATCTATGTTTATTTTGGCTCCGGATGCTCTAGCATAAATGCTCAGCGTTTCCATCAACGCCTCCACACTTTGCATATTCTTAGCCGTAAACGTCACATCATCCGCAAACATATATAGCAAACTTGACCTGTCTCCTGGGACATCTATCTCCCTAATACCCACCCCGCTCCTCACCATGGCCGCCAAGGGCTCTGCTGCCATCGTGTAAAGCAGCGCCAAAAGAGGGCACCCCTGCCTCACTGATCGCTCCAGCGGAAAGTTGTCAGTTAAAAACCCATTAAAACACACACAACTCTCAGCACTCACATACAATAACCTCAACCATACTAAAAAGACAGGTCCAAATCCCATTTTTGCCACAACTTTCCACAAATATTCATGTCTTACCCTATCAAAGGCTTTTTGCATATCGAGATTTAGGACAATTCCCCCTCTCTATATTGTGTTAAAAAGTAAATGGTGTCTCTCAATGAACATATGTTATCTTCAACTGATCTTCCAGGTACTGCATATGCCTGCTCCTTCCCTATTATTGATGGTAATACCCATTTCAACCTGTTCGCCAGGATCTTTGATAAGATTTTGTAGTCTGTATTTAATAACGTTAGCGGTCTATAATTTTCCAATTCAAGTTTATTACCTTTATTCTTAAACAACAAGGTCACCACACCAACAGCAAACCCTTCAGACAACCTTCCGTCCTCAAACATATCATTATACAATTTACACAACAACGGTACCAGATCCTCTTTAAAATCTTTATAAAATCCATGTGACAACCCATCGAGACCCGGGCTCTTCCCTCTTTTAAGGCCATCTATGGCTCTGCTTACTTCATTTGCTGTAATCAGTCCTTCACACACAGTGCGATCACCTTCCTCCACTCTTGCAGTAACCGCAAATTGATTGAATCGTTCTCTGATAAATGCATATGTAACACAAATGATCTTCTCTCAGGTTTCAACGGTGCCAGAAGAGCCAGGAGAGGAGTGTGTTGTCCCAGGCAATGGCTCGAACCACTCCCATTTCTCTGACACCTCGTCTGCTTCCAACCCAACAACCACAGCTTGGGCTACTCCCACCCTCTTTTGGCCCGAGGCATGTATTTGTCTTCCCTCCAAACCTACAAGGACAGGCCCCCTTACTGAAACCTGGCCGACGGCCCGCTGCTGCCACCAGGGAACATGTAGTTTCACCTACTCCCGCAGCAGAACCAGAGACTGTACAGCCTTTGTCAGGTTCGCTGGGGACTTTAGTCCTCAATCCAGACAACACTGTTGCAGCAGTCATGGCTGCTCCTGCTGTCTCAGCTCCAGCCCTACTCCTTCCTGCACCTGCTGCACCTGTATCCCGTTGTACAGAGAGGAACAGGCGGAGGAAGCATGTGAGAGGGGTGACTTACAACACTTGCAGCCAGTGTGGGAAGCCAAAATTAAGAGTTTGGCCACAGCCGTTATGGCAGTGCCACGTTCTGTGCACAAGCCTCCAACGGTAAGTCTGTGGAAGAGTGGTTGGCAGAACAAAAAGCAAAAAAATAAGGCTGAACTAGGATTGGCTTGTAAATATTGTTTATTGCTAAAACTGTAAGTTTATGTGCTTCACTTGTAAAAATGGTATATTATGGTACATTTCTGTGCTTGGCTTGTAAATATATAAATCAATGTATATGTCTGTCCTTCACTTGTGAATATTACTTTCATTGTATATTACTGTATTTTGCTTATAATTGTATAGTGTACCTACATATATAGTTAGTTTCCTGTAGTTTTTCAGAAGTGTGCAGTGTAAATTAGTGACTGTACTTTTGCTGTTTGTTCCTCTTTGTTTCCCTTGTATTCTGATACATTAAAGCTGATCAAACCAACATTTAAGACTAAGTTTCTGCTTCATCAAAAAAGCTCAATGTTGTCCCAGTCTATGAAGTCATACTTTTCTAGAATAGAATAATCCTTCAATCATACCACAAAGGGAAATTTGGTCATGACACCAGCAAAAAAACAGATGTAAAACAGAAAATGACAGAATAGAAACACAATTTTTACAAGAAAAAAAGAAAATACAAATATTTACATCATGTACAATAGTAAAACATAACTGTTACAGTTATAGAGGTAATTTAAAATATTTTACAATTGAAGATTTTTAAAACTAAAGATATATGCATTAAACAAAACCCACAGATGTTATGTGTGGAGGGGTAGATTCAGAATACTTTTCTTTAATCCATCCATTTCCATTTTCCAAACCGCTTTAATCATTGAAGGGGTGATAATGCCTTATCCTTTAGCTGCTAAGTGGCGAGTACTTCTTTAATACCTAGAGAAATTATGTAAAACCAGTTGGACTAAAAAGAAAAATTATCAAGGTAAAACACAAAGAAAAAACACTATTACTATTACAAATATTGAATACCTGAATAAATATGGTCATATACAGAATATTGTGATATAGGATTAATGCCCAAGAAATGTCTTGTTGATTTTCTTGATATATAATGTTCTTTTACCATTTTACCGACATTTACTTTATAATCAATCATAATACTTTATATATAATTCCCATCATTTAACCTTGGGATTTGCTCTCTTTTTTCAGTCGACCTGTACCTCTTCTCTCGTGACAGCTAGTGTGCAGGAAATCCCCTTTGTGCAACGGGCGTAAAAATTGTGGCCCCTGTCCTATGCGAAAGCGAGCGCACTTCCCCTTGAACTATTTTCCCCCTTCGTCTACTGTTGGAGGATGTCACATACAAATATCTAGTGTGATCAGGTATTTTGAAAAATACATAAATGTGTTGGTGCAGTGAACATACAAAATTGAATGTTTCCTTAAATTGTTGCACGTTTATTTTAGTTGAAACCTGTGAGTTTGTTTTGAGATCCAGGGAGGGCAGAGAACACCTGATTTGTCTCTTGATCACAAGTTAACAACATGCTTAGGTTTGAGGCTAAAGTGTAGGAGGATTTTTGAACAACATGCACTTAAAGAAGGGGTCGAAGACAAAAGACGCCAAGGCAGAGGATGGTATTTTTGGATCCATTGAACCTCTGGGTTTATTTTGCCCAGCACACGCTTTCTCGCTTTGCACCACTCTGTCTTTGTTGTTCTACACATCAAGATATTGGAAAGTTGTGAGTGTCTTTTAATGTTTTCTGTCCAGTGTGAGGTAATACCAATATCCTGTGAACACTTCTTATATGCATTTTTGTATAGACCGTGCTTTAACATGATGTTTGGGTATAACATTATTTAATACATATGGTAGTTTTCAATAAAACTTGCCTTAATTTATTACAAAAAGGACTAAAGCTGGTTTTCACAGTGAAGGACCAACTTGTTTTTAACAGAGAAGTAAAGATACCAGTACAGGGTTTGAAGACCCTCATACAATTTTGGTACCAGGTTTTATCACAAATGGTTATAAATACCGATGTTTTGTTGTAGACTCAGGAACTGGATAAAATGCAGCTTAGCAGACCTGTGTTCAAATAACAGGAAGAAACAGAAAGGTTTAGGTTATGACAACCAGTCTTGGTGTTTTGTTATATCATTTTTGATGAGGAGGAAATCCAGACTCGGGGGAGTGTACGATCATTTTGGCACACAAGGAAGGTCTAAGTACTTGGAGGAACCGATGACATGGGATTTTTTATTTGTGTTCAAGAAAAAGAGTGCACTGGTCGAGACAGGGAGTCAAGATTGTGGTCTTGCACCATCTGATCAGGTGTGTTGCCTCAAACATTAGAATTCTGTTGTGGTGTGTTTGGTATTGTTTTCTCCTCCTGTCCCTGAGTCTTATTCTCAAAAGGTTCCCTGGAGGAGCGTCGGGTCCCTCTAAAACTTACATGATAGCAGTTTCCTGATTGAAGAAGGGAGTTTATCCTGCAAAAGTAGTAGAATAAAAAGTTATTTAAACGCCCGACAATCCTGGTTGATGGATGACCGGCAAATGTGGTTTTTCCGCAGGAGAGAGATAAACGTTAAGTAATGATTAATGTTGGTGATTAAACATCGCAAAGTTTATTGTTAAAAAAATTTATTGGATGTTGTTTTTGAGTTCGAATAGAAAATTGAGAGTGTACAGAGCGGATAACGTACCAGGGCTCTGGGTGTGGCCGGCTCTCAGAGACCTCTGGAGAACGTCCGTGGGTCTGATAGGCTTCAGTGGGAACGAAAGGAATCCGTCAGTAAAGGGCTCAGTGAAGCCTTCTGTTTGGGATACAGGAATTCGACAGTAAAGGCTTTAGTGAATGCCTTCTGTTGGGAACAGAGGATTCACAGTAGAGGCTTTTAGAGTGTGAAGCCTTCTGATTGGTGTGAAAACAGGATTTCACAGTAAAGGCTCAGTGAAGCCTTCAGTAGGGAACAGGATTCACAAGTAAAGGCTCAGTGAAGCCTTTCTGTCAGGATATCAGGATACCTGGGCCAGGTCTGAGTTTGTATTATGACTTGTGGGTGAGCTCCACAAAACAAGAATTCAGCGTGTTGGTAGCATGGCTTAAAGGCCTCCTGGGATAGGTTTAGTTGTGGATTAAAAGTTGATGAAACTTTTGAGGAAATATTGAAGGTGAAGTATTGAATCAGAGTTCAATCAGGGTGAATGTAGAACTAAGGACTGACCGATTGTTAATACAGACCCGGATCTGGCAAGCACTGAAGACAAATTGTTGTAGGTAAATGTTTGTGTTCTGAAAATTCTACATTTGTATATGTTGAACTCTCAATTTAGAGGATAGTAGATGGGATGAATTCTAAAACTCATGTTGTCCCGTGAATTTTAAAACACCCAGATGAAATGTCCCGCTTCCTTCAAAAAAAGTCCTGAGGCGTAGAACAGTTTGGACATTCTACTAGGACAATCTGTGGAAATCTTCATTTTCACCTAACTCCAAATCCTTACATAAAGGGTAGTAAGGACAATGTTACGGTGTACCTAGACAAAGTGTTGCCCATTGATAAAACCTAATCCTGGAAAGAAAAAAGTAGCGGAGAAAGTGTGTGTGTGTGTGTGAGAGAGGAGATCTCCAGCGCTGGGTTGAAAGGCAGTGAGGCGGGTGTTAAAATCGTCAGGCTCTCTGTGTTAAAACAGGAGACTATTACAAGTAAAACACTCGACATAAACAATTATGTACCAAAATAAATGAGATAAAAAATAATAATAATCAATGAGACTCATCTAAAAAGGTTAGCTCTTAAAATTTTCTATCTTTATTTTTCTGGCTTGGGGCATTAACACTTAGTATCTGCAGTTAAAAACAAAGGCGAGCATCAACAAGTCTATAAATCTAAGTACGGTAGTTTTCTGACGAATAACCTTTAAGGACTGAATTTAATGTGTAATACTTTGTTTGTGTAACTGGGTTTAGAAAGTGTTATTGACCGATTAGAGAGAGATTAAAAAATTAAACAAACAACTACCTTGTTTAAATTTAAGAGAAATTTTGGATTATTGATACAGATGTGTTTAACTTCGGATTTTATATTTTATAAAAACAAATTAGAAGCCTGAAAAAGATGGGATTAAAGAAATGCTAATCAGATAAAAACTTTGATAACAATTAAATCAGTTTGTTTTATAGTTTAAATACAAGTTTTTTGCATCTCTTTAAAATCTTTAACTGATCTAAATTTATTTGCTGTTTTTAATTGCATTGGTAAATAATGAAGAACGATATAATGGATACTAAAGCAACTTTAAAAGGACGGTGCTTAGAACGACGATGCGTTCTTGAATCCCACTGAAAACAGGCCAAAAATTCTCACCAATGATCAGATCTGCGAGCTTATCAAAATAAGAGTGGAACAATTTCAGAAGCTCGAGAGATTACTTAATACATAAATCTAGATAGGGTCAAATAATATAGTGGGTCCTAAATAGAATAAATTGGCTGAATTAAGAAATAACATACAAGCTTGCATTGATAAAGGGAACAGATTGACAAAGCAAACAGATTTTTTCGATTGTGAAAATACGTAACGGTTAAATCGCTGAAAAGAGAACTTAAAAACATTTTGATAAAATAGTGCGCTGGCCCATCTTTAATAATTATTTAACTCATAAGATGAATCATAGAAACAATTTAATAAATTGAACCAATACAAGGAAATGGCAAATTGCATTGCTAAAATATAGAAGCAAGCGAATAATTAAGGACAACAGTAGACACAACAGGATAAATGCCACAAAGAGGCCCATTCCTGTTAGAGAGAGAAAACCTATAAATTAGTATATTTTTACAATAACTAATACTGAAGAAATAATTACTAATATAACTGATTAAAATATAAGTAAAATAGAGCCCACATAGGCAGTCTGAGTGGGAAAGACATTTAAATTCAGCATTCGTGGTGGGAAGGAGATTAATGAATATGATGTTTAAATTAAAAGCCACCAGAGTTAGAAATCAAGGAGCTGGCTTGAAGCTGTGCTCTCACAGACACCATCTCAAGTGTCCACGGTTATCTTCCGATAACCGTTTCTTTGGGAAAGTGGGCGATGAGATGTGATGTGTCCTTTTGAGCACGGAAGGACTGCACACGAGCCAATAAATAATACCCAGAGCCCAACAAGCATGGAAAAGCAGGCACAAACCATCATACTCCCGAGCCTGCCTCAAGGGGACAGTGGCATATACTGCTTGAGGGCACATGACTTTCCCATGAGCGGACAATTTAGAGTGGCAGTTTGTGTGCATAATGACGTGAATAGACGCAATGTTCCAGGTGAATATAAGAAAAGAGCCCTCTAAAGAAACACCTCTTCATGCTGAATTATGTCAAGGAAAAGGTGTATGAACTGACTTGTGTGGTGAAATGAAAATGATGGCAATTCCTGCTGAGAAATGATGGTGTTCACTGGGCTGCTTATATACTTCTGGGGAGCTCTTTCTGGTGGACTACCGAGTAAGGGCTTTCCTCTGTTATATCTGATTTGCATTGCGGCCATATTTGTTTGATTGAATTCTGACCCATTTGTGCCTCGGAATCCTACTCTACGGTAACACCTCACCCACTACCAAGAAAAATATTTTGCAAAGTTGGTGGAAGGAAAGAATTTCGGCATAAACACATTAGGTCGCTGGTTTGGTGTGTTGTGGAAGCATTGTGTTTGCTAGCAAATTCAACCTCTTGTTAATACACAACTGTAACATGAACGGGACTGTACTTAAATAATAATCCTTTAATTCTACTCTTCATCCACAAGGGAATGTACTTAATTTAGTTTAAGCTAAATTGTATTGGAACATTTAAATCAGAATCAAGAATCAAGTCAAAACCTTTAATTTTTAAAAACGGCACTGTATCATCGTCCGCAACGAGGCAAAACAAAAGTGCTTAATAGTTTAACCCTCATAGGCAACCAAAGTCGCAATATTGGCGACAAGCAACCTTGCTGACCTTTAACGACCCGCAGTCTGTAGATTCGCACGAATTTTAAATACAACTTTACCTACCATGAGCATGGCAGACAATGTGTAACCTTTAATCTTAGACACCTTTTTGGAGTGTTACAATGGAAACTTGTTTGGAGTAAAGAATCGGGCCCTGTAAGTCAGCGCCGCAAGCGGGGGATCGCGAGGTACAGCTGCCTGCGGTCCCAGTATCGAGAAAGCGACATATAGGAAAGATAAAACCTTATGACGCCATGGGTACCTATAAAATATTCAATTTTTGGATATCACTAGTTTCATAATGTTTGTAACTTTAATATGTGTTTATAGATAAAGGTACATCTGTAAATTAGAAAAACCTTCAGTAATGATCCAAGGTTTTAGCGGCAGGAGCAAAATCATACATCTAATTCACCAAACTATGAAGACCTGATAAAATGTAACACTGATTTTCTGTTACCAAACATGTGTCCTCATTCATCATATTGGTGCCTCCCACTTTGTTAAGGGACCAAAAGGTAACATGGTACAGAATAAGAACCCTAAATCAAACTTAATAACATTTCAATTACTTGGTTGCAAATTCCTTTGCCAGTCAAATTACAGCCTGAAGTCTGGAACACAGTAGCTACTTCTACCAGAACGTTGGTTTTCATCTCTCTGGTGATGCTCTGCCAGGCCTCAACTGGCATACAGTCCTTCCAGTTTTCCCTGCTTGTGCCTGGGCATATTTCATCAGGTTTGTCTTCAGCAAGTGAAATGCATTCGTCAATGGGAGTTCAGTGTCAGGTGATTTGACGTGGCCATTGCAAAAACAGTCCACTTCCTTTCCCTTCAAAAACTCTCTGGTTGCTTTTTGCAGTAAGCTTTGTCGCACTTGTCCCATCTGCACACTGTGAACCGCCGTCCGATGAGTTTCTGAGGCCATTTGGCTGTGATGCAGCCATTACCCTTGTCACAAAGCCTTTTTTTTGTTTCCACCATATCACCATGACCCTAACAATTTCATCACATCAAGTTTTGTCAGTTATCAAACACATTACTATAAAGTGTGCTAATATTTTTTCTTCAGTGTCTTCAACATGTGTACTCTCATAAAAAAATTGGGGTTTCATAATTCAAGTGCCCAATCTTTTCTCGCCATGATGCTATCCTATTTCTTAGAGGGACATTATAATAGAAATACAACTTACAGTATGTGTCTGAAACCTCCACCTAACTGGGAGAAATTTCATTCCAACTATTCAATAGAAAAAAGAAAAGTCTTCCTGGCTTTGTGTGATCCAATAAGAGAAATATAAATATAACTGCCTTCAAATAAATCAATTTCTTGAACTTAAGTAAGCAAGCAGTTTTTATACATGTCCCTTATGTACTTACAATCCCATGAGCCAAGGAATAGTTTTCCTACCTCCGCCAAAAGTTCGTTGGGAGGAGGGAGTTTGGCCCAAATAGTGGCATAGATATCATAACGTTTTTGTGATGGCATCATCGAAGGCTGCTCTGATTTCTGCAGCAGATCATCTCAAAGAGCGCGTGTCTCCACTTGTTTGCCACCTAGAATGTGAAACAAAAGATTTTTGTATAAAATCCGTTTTAAACACTTACAACTTTAATGAACCACCACATTTAAGCACGTTCAGGCATACTAAAAACGGTAAAGTTTTTCCCATTAATGTTTTTGTTTGTAAGCACTGAAATGTTAACTGACTCTCTCAGCTGACACTGACCGATTCCTGACGATACAGCTGATATTTTTCTCTCTGCTGATTGCTCAGTTACGAGTCCTTCAATGGATTTTCTACAGGTCCTTTATGACTGGTATGTTTTCCTTGTGAGGAGAGAAGTAATAAATATATACAAAAATAAATAAAAATAAAGTAAAATGAAATAAATTTCACACCAAAGTGTTATAATCAGTCCTTTTCACAACAGAATTTACCCAAATAAAAACTTCCTCTTACAATTGTTTATAAAACAAGGTAGACAAAATCCTTTTACCGTACCAGCAGGTCCAGTCCTTGAACATCAAGACACCCTTGCTGGACTGGTGTCCTTTCCTGAATTCGACAACTCTTTGGTCAATTTTCACTAGGTCCTCGGATGTCTAGGAAATTCTTTTGTAACAGTCAGTATAAATCACAATATTGTAGCAACAAATTGTTTGAGCCTAATTTGAAAGAAATCAAGACTGAGCATAATGAAAACACACTGGTCTGGAATTTTAACGTTATGTATCGTTTGAGCCAATACCCGGTCAAGTTTGTTCTGCCTTCCGCTTAATCCAGCCACTGGCCAGTGGAATGGTAAGCATGTGTGGTGCGGACTTAAATACACAACACATATTAGGCCAAGAAGCCATAAACTAAATAAGTTAGATGCATTCTAAAAAAATATATTTTACCTACAATTTTGAACATGTACTTGGAACAAATTGGCGGCTTCGAGTAGAGGAAGCTTGTACACCACGTTCAAACATCCCCTCCCCTATTGTTTGTTCCCTGCCTCCCTCTTTGATTTCTACCACATTGCCAACTACAACAAATGTGCCTGTTACCTTCTGGAAGTGGAAAGGGGTTTGAAGATGACAAGATAATGTACTAGTAATAATGAATGATAATAATAATACTAGTAATAATGAGAAATAATCAGTAACTGTCACATATCCAGGAATGTGCTTTATGCAATGCATGAATTGGACAGAAAGGGTACTCATGTTCAAACAGGTCCAGTATACTCAGGAGAGCTGGGCCCCACAATCCATCTGCAAATTATGGCCAGTATATGCAAACCACAACAAGAGCAGAAGAACTGGATATTAAGTGGAGCCAGCTTGTTTTCTGGAGATATAAGGGAGTATGCAAATAACTCTACAAACGATGAACATATTCAGTCCGTGTCGGGTAGATCGCACAACTCCGGCACTGGGAGTCTCTGCCCGGACGGCGGCCGTGACCACCCTCACCGCGTCAGATTCGCCTGCCGCCTGATCGGCGCTACCCTTCCATGCGTGCTCCAAGGTCCGGCAGCCCGCAACCGCCTAATACCAGTTCATCCGTCCCGCTCAGCTCCCGGACCAGGCACGCAGTAACGCTTGCACGCGCGCGACCAGCCAACCCTCGGGTCCACACCCGTACCTCCCGCTCTCAGTCCCACCGCTCCGCTTTAGTGGGTCCTATCCGACCGCTCCCTCAGTCCTTGAAAACTATAATCCCATGACGTCAGACCGCAACCTTCGACACCATCTCTCATCGTACTTAATACTTGCTGACTTGTTTAGGAGGTACTCTCCGTGCTGCCAGCCACCCATCCGTCCCTTGCACCAAACCTCCCTTTCCCAGGAGATTCTATTACAGTATTAAGACAAACACAAGAGAGGAAATGAACACAGAGCAAAGTGTTTGTAAGATAATATATTTCACAATTGGGTAATATAATCTCCATATGGTAAATACAATACAACAGATATGCAGGCAGGTTTATAATTGAGAAAAAACAAGAAATGGAAGATAAGAACCAGGTTTACAGTGTTGTGTTGCCTCCATGGATTGTAATCAACAAAGGAAGTCACCTCAAGCAACGCGAGGTTGGGCCCAGAAAACTCACACCCAACAAAAATACATTTATAGTCCTAAAAGAACCACAAATCGGGGATAAACTTAAGAGGTTAACATCTAGGGCTAACCTAAAATTTTAAAGTGAGTTTAATAGAATTTTACACACCCTGGGTGGCTCTTAAAGCAGGTAAAAGCTTGCATTTCCTCAATCCACTGCAAACAGCCAACATGGATGGTGTGCGCATGGCAGGGCACAGAAAGTGTGATTGGACCTGAGACAAGCGTCTCAACCTCAAATATTTGCATAGAATCCATTCAGGAATGAATTTACTGCATGGTGTCTCCACATATATTACCACTCTGGTAGATAGAAAAGTAAAATCAAAAGTCAGAACATGAAACCACATATAAATATGAAATCAAACAAAGTCAATAACTGATCAATGATGTACTCACCTTCGACCAAAAGTAGATTTGGTGCGCTGTTGCCAGCAGGCTAACAGAGCTTGCCGTTGACATACCTTGTCGCAGTCTATATTAGATCTTCATATAGAGTGAAGCAAATCCACTGCATACAAAAGTCCTCAAAATGGGACCTGTGGCTTGGCCAATAGCCACTTGCCACAAACCAGATTCACTAATGGTTAACATTCCCAAATCTTTTCCCACAGGAGCAGGTGACAGTTGGAAAGGGACACTAGATTGATTGTCCGAGATATTTTAATACAAAAACAAATTTCTCACACACGACACACATCTACCTCTATGTGAGCAAAAAAGTAAATCTATATAAAAAACGAATAACATATAAAAAGATAGTACAGATAAAACACATGAAATACTAAAAGACAATAAGGAACAAAACTCTGTACCATTTCCAATCCCAAACGGCGTCGGTTACTTGCTTCTCCTACAGAAAATAGTTGTTTTGTCCTGTAGAGCAGTCACAGCAGGGAAGAATTACTGGCCAAAAAGCAAACTCTGGGGAGGAAAGAGTAAAAACCAACATTTTAACTAAATTTATATTTAATCTATAAATGGTGAAGGTGTCTTTTTCATGTGAAGAAGAAACCCTAAATACCAGAAAACTAAACCCAACAGTCATGTTTTGGAATTGATAGATATTGTAACCAATTTTTGTAGGCCTATGTGATCTTAGAGTACAGAAAATGACCGTGTCTTTCAATGGTAGGAGAATACTCACTTCTTCCCTGAGGTGGAGTGGTTTGGTGGTAGTGGCTGTAGAATTCCCTCTAGCCATGACTGATCTGTTATTGAGCCACGCGATGATCGTGTATGTCAAGATCACAGGCTGTGCAATGAAGAGGTCTTGCTGCAGAAACAATCTATGGCACAACACAACAGCTACCTAGGATCTACAGTGGTGTCAAGTTACCCCTTTGGGCCATCTCAGGAAAACAGACGTCTGATTAACCATAAAAAGGTCCTCAACACAGACCACGCTTTCCAACGTGGAAGCTATCCTATCCTTCCCAATGTGAAGGGTTAGGGGTCCTTCAATAAGGTTCAAAAGGGTCTGTACATCCTTGGATGAGGGAGCCTGTGAAAAACAGAGGAAAGTGTTGGGGTGGGTTTGTTATTATTAAGCATAGGCACAAAGTAGCTAATAACAAATACAATGAAAACTGGCTAATAAATCTTACCAATGTCTTTGCAAAGGTCCCAGTTACGACTCTGCTGTCCACTAGTTAGAAGGAGCACATGATATGGGTCCAGTGCTTAACAATCGGTGACTGTTTGGAGTGCCTGAAATGTTTTTGAAAGGGACCAATCCGTATAATAGTTTTTCAGTACACAAAGCATGAAACTAAATGAAAGGTGCTATGGCTATTGATTATTTCCAGCTCTTGTCCCTAGTTTTGACTTTTGTGTGAACGGTTAAGATCCTAACACCGACATTAAAACTACTTGGAGGATATACAAACAAGACAACAGGAACAGCGAACCACACATAAAAGAGAAAAACAGGGTAAAATCCATCATGGGTATCATGCCAGTGCTAACCCAAAACCATTGCCAATTGGCACATTTTTCACCTAACGTTTAAAAACAAAAGAAAACACAGATCTCGATGTAATAGTAGTCTACCTTTAGAAATTTACCTTAAATGGAGACACAAATCCAGAAGCATTTCCTACCTGGCATTCATCATCCAAGAAGCACATTACGACAAGTGAATAAAGCAGTCTGTCATCTTTAAGCGGATCCATGGTGCTTCTCTGCGTTGTTGATTGATGACTTCTAGGTGTTTATCTACATTTGACATTAACAAAAAAGTGGTGTTTAAGAGCAACTTGGTCGCGTGACCATGGACTGTACATGACACGACATCAACATCCTTTCCCGGTCGCTTAGGAACCACCATAGCAAACAAGACAGTGGAAAGAAATTTTATTAAATGGGTTTTTTCGTTAAAGATATCCTTGAATAATATATATGATTATGACAGATATTTAAAGGTTTTGGGTATCGTTTGACCTTAATAATAGATCTGTAAATATAGCCCGTGAACAATTTCGGCGCCTTGTAAGTGGACGACTATTTAATAATAATTCCGTTATGAAATGTGACGTCACAGTGATGCGCCCTCTAGTTGAGGTTCTAATCGAATGTATAGGTAACCGTGATAGGCGATTTCCCTAGATGAATTCAAGACACTCCATTGATATGTTGTTGTTAAGGTTTTATTTTGTTAAGTACACAAATGACGTACTGACTGTCATATGGCTAAGATAAATAAAATTAACATCAAACGCATAGGCTAACACCCTAAATTTATTTCTTCCAAAAATATCTAATTTTATAGTTTCATTAGCCTATTTGCACAGTTGTATTTTAACACATGAAAAAATTAGTCTGGAGGTGTATAAACACATTCAATATCTTTTTATTCAAAGAATCACAAACAACAACAAATAATAACAAATAATAATACTCGGTAGCCAGGATGAGCGAAGAACGTGGTCCGTGATGCGGCATCAACTTCCTTCCGGTTCATTAGTTATAGCATCCTTAGCAACCACCATAGCAACCACAAAAAACGTAGCATGCATACAATTTCGTTGAGACCTGAAAGAATGTACATCGAAACGAAAAAACTACTAATCGTATTCCTAAACCCAATGGATACTTTGAAAATAAAGTGTACATTTGTAGCTAGAAAAAGTTGTCAAAACCAAGCTGAAGCAACAAGCTATCTTAAAATATAGCAATTTCCACCGAAAATAGGTATGTTGGTCATAGCGTCCCTAGCAACCACCACAGCAACCACAAAAAACATACTAATCATACTATTTCGTGGTTGAGACCTGAAAGAATGTACATCGAAATGAAAAAACTATGGGTCGTATACGTAAACCCAATGAATATTATGGAAACCAAAGTCTACAGTTTTGTCGCTAAGAAAAGGTTGTCAAAACCAAGCTGAAGCCAAAATCTACCTTAAAATATAGCAATTTCCACCGAAAATAAAAGGGATGTTATTAAATACGCTGGGGAGAGAAACTCGGCAGTCACGTGACCTTAAGTATGCCCCTGAGACATGACTAGGAAAAATAAAAAACGTAGCAATGCTAACCATTATCAGAGCCCCTACATTTGTGAAATGGCTAACGTTTTGCCCTGTGGACAAGCGTAGCTATATACACAATATTGGAATGAGACTGCGTTGGAATGCACCATTAGTGAGGCCATCATTAGGGTTTCAGGGGAAATCGTGAACGTTTAAATAAAAAATCATGAGCAAAGGACAGAAAGACATAAACAGACAGACTACATATCTGTGAAAAGGATAAAATTGTGGAATAGAATTTGCGACAAAACAACCTTAAAACATGTTAACGCAACTCAAAACACATGTGTAACTACTTTTTTCACCGTGTAACACGACATGACATCTGCTTTTAATCTTTTTTATCAAGGCAGTGCCATGCCCTTTGTCATGGAACTTGGACAGGTATGTACAGTAAACTGAATTTTCTCGTGTGGGAAACAGATATACGTAAAATTGAAAGTTCAATATTTACCGTACTTTTTTCCGGATTATAAAGTCGCGGAGCGTCCGGAGTAGCTTTTTTAAGTGATTGTGTATTAATTACATAAATTTGTTCCTTACATTATCTTTTCTTACTGATTGATTACTGTTAAACTCATAGGCGTCATTTTAACCGGGGACGCCGGGGACATGTCCCCAGCAAAATTTGTGATTGGCAGCTGTGTCCCCCCCACTTTCAAAAAAGCCTGCAGATGAGGATGGTTTTTCTTTTTTCTTTTTTTTTTATACCAGCGCAGATCTAATACATACGTCTGCTCCTAACAGATAGTCTATTAATATGCTTTTTAAATGTTGCATCTAATTATTTATAATTTAGCTTTAAATAAAAAATAAAACAGTTATAAATATAGATTAATGTGTAACATTTCGGAAAAAACGCACTCGCGGCATGCTGGGTAATCGGCCACCGCTTCATACTGAAGCAGCTGTCAGCAATTACAATAAGCAGGAGAAAACGTGGCCAGCAGTACTCATGAATCCGTCATTCTTCTTTAGCTCCAAGAGGTAAGCAATATTATATCTTATTTAACAACAAAAGGAGGTTATATTTTAATGTGATGAATGTCAGTGCATTTTTGGAGTAAACATAGCTACAGTTCTGCATTTTAAGCTAACATCATTATGACTAGTAGCCACAAGAGATAAGTGAGAATTGAAAGGAAGGAAAAAGCTAATTTCTTCTCTCAAACTGAGAGAGAGTTATTAATACAACCCTATGAGCATCAGAAATTAATCATATTCAAAAAGGGTAACATCAGGTGCAGATTTGTTTTTCATGTTAATTGGTAGAGCTCACTTATCACCATAAGTGATAGTTAGCCGTTCTCCCTTCTATTTTGTTTGGATGACTTGAGGATTGTTTTTAAGCTTAAAATAATATTGTTAGAAAGCCCATGGGTTTTTAGTTCATATCTTATAGTATTGTTTTTCATTCTTTTCTCTACAAGCTGATAAATCGTTATGTTCATGAATGCAACATAGATTTCTACGCTGTTTAAATGCGTAACAGGTGCGATGCAGCGCAGCTTAGAACAGTTGTCTGCCTTTTTCCCATTTTTTCGCTGTAGGAGTTTAGAGAGTTTGTTTTTCACTGTTCATATCGGTTTGTTGTTGTGTAAATGCCAGCAGCTGAGTTTTTAAGTGTTTCTTTTTTGTATAGTTTTTAAGTATGGTTATTGGTTAATCATATTTGTAGAAGTTTAACTGTTGGAACTCTGTTAAATCTGCTACTCTGAAAATGAACCTTTCTTAACAAAAAAACAATCCAACCCTCTACTTTTTAAATTTGAAGGATTCTTTAATCAAAGATGGGTCAGTTGAGTGTTTTATTAACAGAACAAAAATGAAAAGGGAAACAACCGTTGGGTTTAAATGCACACAAGTTGAGATTCTGAACAAACTGAAATCTGTAGAACAATTAAATGTAGCTAAAAAGCCAATTGGTGAACCAAAATTAAATGCATATTCAACTTGATGTCAGAACTGTAAATGTAATAACCAATGGCTGTGTGAGTGTTTGAGATGGTAAACAAGTGGATTGTGTGTGTTTTCTTAGTCAGGTTGACTGTTAATAGTGGCCAAAGATGTACGCCCGTCTCTCAGATGTACCAATAAAAGCTGTGGCTATTTCTCTTTTGTCTAGTTTCTTCAGTCTATCCCTGTGGACATGGCAGACTGCAGTGCTGTTAAGCCTCATCTGTGTCATCGTCGACCTCAGCCAGGTCTTCAACCGTCGCAGAGCGCTGAAACTCCTTTCAGCCTCACAGGATGACACTGGGACCACAATTAGCAGTCTCACCAGAGTTTCAACTTGTGAGAAGAGCCCTCTGACCTCTGGTTGCATCACTCTAAGAATCTAGGCTGCTTCTTTGCAGGAAGTGTAGGCATGATTTGCTTTAAACATTGCCAGCTGAATTTGCAGTTTGTGCAGGTCCAGTTCTGGGTACTGGCTCACCATATCGTTGGTCTTTCCGGTAAGCAGCAGCTCCTCCAGCTTGTCCAGATTTTCCAGACTCGGCTGGTCAAAGCGGTCATGTAGCTGGGTGATAACTGTGTCAATGGCGCTGAAAAACTGGACCCGGAAATACTCCTCTGGTGTCTCAGGAGTATGATGCTTGGCGGGACCACCATATCGTCTGGATGGCATTCTGACATGAGGTGGTTTTATTGGCTGGAGGTCCAAGTCTGCAACAAGGTTCACAGCTTTTTCATAGATTCCCATGAAACTATCATCAGTCCTCAAAGAGAGAAAGCCCTTTCTGGTGTAATCAACTGCTTTCAGCATTCCACTGATGGTTTTTCCTCTTGCTTGCAGACTCAAGTTCAGGTCCTCCAAGATCATAAGGACCTCTTGTCCCAGGAGAAGGCCAAGAATGGTGTTGCCCTTTTCCAGTCTGTCAAGTAGGCCATTAGCTTTAGAAGCAGTGCTGTCAGTGAGATTTGTAGATGCCATCTCTTCCAGTGCAGCCAAGATGGACTCGTATTGAGTTAGAACTGCTCTAATGGCTGGTGTGCGCACAGTCCATCTGGTGGCACACAGAGGCTTGATGGAGATGAAGGAGCCTTTTTTTGATATGCATATGTTTTTGAATATCGTTCTGCATTTTCCAGACTGAGCAAACAAGCAGCCCAGCTCGTGTACCCACTGCAGAGCATCCCTGATCACAGGTGTGGAGGTACATGCAGCCTGTGTGACAAGGTTCACACAGTGTGGGCCACAGTGGACAAAGGTAGCCAATGGTTGCTCTCTTCTAATCTGAGCTTGTAGCCCTGACAGATGCCCTGACATGTTGGCTGCTCCATCATAGGTCTGTCCACGAAGACCTGAGAAAGGCAGGTTTAGGCAGAGCAGCACATCAGAGGCAATTTTAAAAAGGTTTTCGCCAGTTGTTGAAGAGGCCTCATACAGCTCAACAAAGTCATCCTTAGGCTCCAGGCCATCATCAACATACCGGAGGCATGTCGAGACCTGTTCAGTGCCAGATATGTCCTGGGTCCCATCCATTATCAGAGAGTACTGTAATACAGGTAATGAATGGATTTCAGCTGCTAGTTTTCTGATAATCTTGTTGCTCATCAACTTCAGCAGCTCATTTTGACTCTCAGGACTTGTGTATGAATGATTCTGCTGCAGCCAGCTTGCCAGATTGGGGTCATTCTCAGCCTTCTCATCCAGATGCTGCTTGAAGTTTCCCTCATCATTGTCATGACCTCTGAGAGCTAGGCCCTGTTTTGCAAGGTACCTCACCGAACTAACAATCTCTATCAGTGCTGACCTGGCCTTCTCCTGTGCACTTTCTGAGAGGCTGCATAGTTGCATTCTGACTGACCTATGTGTATGCTTGTGTGTGTCAACAGCAACTATGTGTGCCCTACTACCAGCGTGCCTTTCAAATGACTCCCTAGCCTTCTTCCAGTTTCTGAACCCCTGAGAAATAAAGGTTTGTTCATTTTTTTGCCATTTTTGAGATGTTGCTTTTGAAAGCAGTTGTGCAGAAGAAGCACAAAACTCCTTTTATTTCAGGACTGTAATGGAGCCAGGGGAAGATTCTGAACCAGCTCTCTTGGAAGTGAAGAGTGCGGTTGGGCAGAGTTTGTGGCTCAACTAGCTGTGCAGGTGGTTGGTATGGGGAACTTGGACCCTCAGCTGAAACGCTCTTCTGGTTTTCATGTGCAGGGTTATCCTGCTGCTCCGCATCAGTAGCTGATGGCTCGATCTGTAATGTAATAAACTGTCATTTATTTCTCTACATAGTTCTCAGTATGTTTTAATTGCACACAAATTACTCTAATTGGTCTACTATTGCCATTATTTATTTTTTTTATCCACAACTTTCTTTTTCTGTTTGTATTTGTGGTAGTATTTGTGTTGTAGATCCATCTGTTGGTGCAATCAAATGTTTTCCACATTTTCTTCACAAGTTTAACCGATCCAAAGCCCCTGCAGATGGATAAAACTTGCATATGCTTTTTTTTTTTTTCCTTGAACCCTCACCTGCTGAACCGGATCTGAGCTTGCTTCAACACACTCCACTTCTTCAGTCAGTGATTGTGCTCTCTGTAAGAGTATACCAAAGTTGGTTTTATATTTAGTGCAAGGTTATCAGTTTTTCTGTTTTGTGAATCTCACCTCTGCATTCTCAGCTGCCTGTTCGAGCATATCTTTGTTTTTCTCTGTCACATGCTGTTCCTGATAGAAAATGGGTAATAAAACAAACATTGTGCGATTTGATTTGTTTCTTTTTGCGATTTGATTTGTTTCTTTTTTGTTAATGCAGCATAGATTTTGACTTAATTATCTTTGGGGGGTTTTTTGTGGAAAAGTATAGATTCTTAAGGTGTCCATTTGTTGACTTCCAAAAAAGGACACATTCCTGAAACACTCAAGTTGTTTATTTGAAAAACACTTGACTTTAACATATTTAAAGTGTGCCTGCCCTATGTGATTAAAATATAAACCTCACAGGCTAAGTCAAAAAGTAAAATTACTATTCTCTGGAAACAACTATTTTAAAAATTACCCTGAAACACTAATTGGTCAGTCATATGGGCCAAGTCTTTGTTTCTTTTTTTTTGTCTAATGAAACAAAACGCAATAAAAATTGGGATGTTTGGCAACTGAAAACCCTATGCTACTTATGCTTATGGTGCACTCTTACATCACATGTGACTCTAGGGGGCGCTGATTCCTACTGAACAAACGTGCTGCTACTTTGTAATGCCATTCAAATCTGATTATTAGGTTAACATTGTTTGTCCTTCAGTCACTTTTGCACCTAAAACCTGAATTGAGACTTATTTACACACTTTCACCCCAAATTTTTTTCCCTCTATTACCTTTGAGTTATGGAGGATTCATTTAACATAAGGCCTTTTGCTGTCGGGACCTTGTAGGAATTAAACAGCGCCACTCAGTGACAGGTGAAGTCTCCTAAAAACATGATGAAAACCCAGACATATTATCAATCTATGAAATCCTCCCAGATCCCCATGGAAGCCATGAGAAGCAAACATGTCTCAGGAAGAGGTTTGTTCACCTGGCATAGCTGTCTGGTTTGTAACCGTTATTGCTGCTAGCAAACTGTTAGCAGCCGAGAAGAGAAAAAGTTATTGTCCTGTTTTATCTACGTCAGTTTGAAAAATAACACTGGATATCTTATATTTATTTTTTTAAGGGCTGCACTTAAAGCACATTTTTTCTTGCCGAAAAACCAACGCATATCGGTTGCGTTTTTTTCTTTTCGACATGGTGGGACACCAGCTTCAGCTTAACTTTTTTTTTTAAATCAATGAATCCGGTAGTTCACGGACAGCTTAGCTGTGGGAGTGTGGAGTTGACCAGAGAGTGGAGCCTGATATAAGCGGTAAGATGAATATATTTCTCTGAAAATCTGATTGCATATTTGATAAATCCACCACAAATAATACAAGCATCTTTTGTGTTAGGTTTGCTATCATATGGTTATTAATGATTCTTCCTAGTCTACAGCCTAATGGTGGGTTTTAATGTCATTAAAAGAAAATAATCTGACTTTCAGCTTTATTGAATAATTGAATGATTTTTAAAAACAGTCAATACACTATGGTGCATACTGCAGTGAAACGTCAAACGGAAGAATACTCAAATATGCATAGCATAGGCTATTTAAAAATTGTCCCCGGCAATATTTAAACTCCACTCAAGTGTAATTATGTTGTCCCCCCCAATTCTAAAAACAAACTGACGCCAATGGTTAAACTTATATGTTTTGTTTGTAATCATGTGGTTTCATTATC